>JAYXIM010023054.1:0-13594 GCA_037575425.1 Anastrepha fraterculus | reverse complement strand
TTTGTTTGTGGAACCAGTTTGTGGCTCTTATGAAGCGCCGGATTGGGCCCATTCCCACGCCAGACAGCTTCGTGAGAGAATTGGAAAAATATTTACCTTGACTATCTGCTCTGATTTTAACTAAGGCTGGACAACTGTTTGTTTCTCTTCCTCATTTCTACAATTTCTACAATATTCATGGGAGAAAACTCTAATGACCAATAGCCACGACCTTCGAAATATCCGCACTTGAAAGGCTAAGCAGTTCCTTTGTTTTTTGTTTTTTTATTTGCGAGCACAGTAACTTAGCTGTTACGCATGAGTTTTCATATCTCACAAACTAGCGATAAACAATATTAAGTCCATTATACTGAACTCGGGTGCCTTTTTAATATTCTTTAAATCTATCCGACCTTCGAAGAGATCTAAGTAGGTCTTGGAGTAGGAGCCAAAGTGGTCGTTTCTTAACACATCAGTGACAAAGACCTAAGGCTCCAAGTCTGATTCCAGCGGCGGTCGGGCAGACGCACAGAAAGTGGCCCTCCTCTTTAAATGCTGGGCAGAGTGCACTGTCTGAGATGCCCACATTTTCCATATGCTTTGCCCATAGAAAGTGGCCCGTCTTCAGTCCAACCAGCTGTCTACAGCCCCTTCTGCTTAATGACAGAAGGATTCTAAGCGTGGCCATGTTAGAGCGCAGAATACCCATTAGGGTGGCAGGATCTTTGTCTTTAACAGCAATGGCCAGATCATCTAGCATCTCATTTGGCTGCCGCAGAAAAACCAATTTTATCGCATCAGAATTCTTCGATAAAGAGATTTGGGTACCTGGTCACAGTGACATTGATGGAAACTGCGAATCCGATGAGCTGGCCAGACAAGGAACCTGTGAGGTAGTGTGCCCACGAAAGGAGAGGATCGGGATCTCCTTGACAACCTGCACTCTACTCCTGGAAGGATGTTCTTTGTACCAAAACAGCGAGCGCTGGGCAAGTACACGAACGTGTAGGATCGCGAAGCCCTTCTGGTCACGTTTGGATAGGAGGCTTTCGAGGGATATTCTGAAGATGACAAAATCTCATCTCTCAAATTTCGTAGGCATCCTCACGGGGCACTGTCCACGGGCTATACATGCCGTGAGACTCGGAATTACTTCGAGTCCTTTTTGCGTCAGCTGTATGGAGGATGAGGTGGAATCATCTCAGCATCTGCCCCTCAGCTGTCCAGCTCTCGCGGGACTAAGATTTAAGTATCTTGGTTCTCACTTCTTTTCTGCGCCTGCTGATATAGTAGGTCTTGATAACAAAAATCTGATGAACTTCATTAGCAGCATAAAGAGGTTAACACAACCGCACACCAGTCACCATTCATAGTCCACAAACACTGAAGCCTCTTCATCCCTTTCCCTTTCGTCCTTTTTTCCTTCACCTCTTTTTCCCCTCTTGCAATGGTATCACAAAGGCTGAACCAAACTTCTTTCGTCCAAGTGGGCCCACGCTTTGGGCAACCATCACTACCCAACCTAATATCTTAACCGAACACTATCCAATAAATATCCATGCGATCTCATTTTATATAAATTTCAGGTTTGCTTTGCGATAGTTGCCCGGAAGATGATGAAGTGCAGTCAGACAAGGCTTTCTTAGGCAAATATGTATTAATATTGACACTTACCTGTTAAACACACTTGAGAAGTAATTCGACTTGGGTATATTAGTCGGCTGAGAAATTGTCTCATTTCTAGCACCGTTTTTCAGATTAGTAATTTTAATAGTTATCTTTTAAATATCAATCTTATGAGTCCTTAAGCCCCTCTCCAATTCTCGCTTAATGGTACTAGAACGGATAAATTAGAATTCGCATTTAAGAGAGCTCGCCACCTTCGTTAGCAATCATATACTTTTCCGTTATGACACCAGTGAAGAAAATTTAGTCCATATCGAACTAATTCATATAACACCGAAATAGTGTTACAAGGGAAATAGTGTTACAAGGGCTCCCTTCAATGCTC
This sequence comes from Anastrepha fraterculus, assembly GCA_037575425.1. Taxonomy (NCBI): domain Eukaryota; kingdom Metazoa; phylum Arthropoda; class Insecta; order Diptera; family Tephritidae; genus Anastrepha; species Anastrepha fraterculus. The sequence continues at coordinate 11,604 of JAYXIM010023054.1, read as the reverse complement.
CACGTTGTCAAAAGAAAGTGTTTGACTATTTATTTATTTACTTTTTTTTATTCTTTTATAAAAAACACAGTTCATGCTACAACCTAAACCATATAAATCCAACTTCAAAATATTGCATACAATTTTCAAAAATATCCGCAGTTATTCATCAATATTTTAAACCTTTTAGATTTTTTAGAAAAATTTCGGGTATGCAGTTTGTAGGTAATTGAATTTCGTTATAGTAAAGTGCAAGTTTCAAGTAGGTTAAAAATCACACTGATATTTGAGAGTTTTTTTCCGTCGCCGTCTTGTGCATTTTCTCCATTTAACGCCTATTCCACATATGTTTTATATGGCAGCAGAAAATATTGTCGAAAGCAAGGCAATGCTTTGTACCAGTTGAAATTTATACTTTGTTACTTCAAAATTCAATGAATTATAAAATTGCATAGCTGCAATTTTTCTAAAATAAAATGTATGAGATATTGTCGAAATTTTCCTGAATTTTTAAAAATTTTATACAAAACTCGAAGCTTTGCTTTATAAGGTGTTTGTTGTAGTATCAGCAATATTTTTATAAAAAAAAATAATTTAAATTATAAATATTTAACTAAATTGTTAAAACTTCAATATATGGTGTACACTTTCTTTGGATTCTGACTATGTGAGTGACTGCTAAATGCTGTATATACAGCTGTGGTTAAAAATATAGTAGTGCAACACCTCACAACATTCATACTGACGTTTGTATATGTTAAACATTACAAATTAAGCGGGTTTTCATATATTTCTAAAAATAGTATACAAGGAAGAGAGTAGTGAAAAGCTTTTTGACGACTTTTGCGAAGTGCACCGAAAAGTGTCTGTTCATAATTATAGTGGTGGTTACATTAAAGGAAAAACAAAACTGAATAACTTCATTCAAAAAAAATTTTTGAGCTCTTCATACTCAATATAGTTTAATAAAGGTTGTCAAAAAAGTCTTGCGGTATTTTTATTGAATTTTCAATTGTTCATAAAATTGGTTATAATAATGCGATTTAAGTCAAATATGCGCCGTTTTGTTCGATGACGAGTTCCCAACGAGATGCCAACTTCATAATGCCCCTCTTATAGAAGCTCGCTTCCCTATTGTCAAAAAACTCGGAGAGCCAGTTTTCACAGGACTCTCTTGTGGACAACTTCCGACTACCAAGCTCGTTCGCCATGGACAGAAATAGGTGGTAATCACTTGGTGCGAGATCCGGACTATACGGTGGATGCAAAATAACCTCCCATCCGAGCTCCCGGAGCTTCTGGCGCGTCACCAAAGATGTGTGTGGCCTGGCGTTGTCCTGATGGAAGACAATTCGGCCTCTGTTGATCAAAGATGGCCTCTTCTGCATGAGTGCTGCATTCAAGCGGTCCAGTTGTTGGCAGTACGGGTCCGTATTGAGCGTTTGGCCATAGGGGAGCAGCTCATAGTGGATGATTCCCTGCCAATCCCACCAAACACACAGAAGAACCTTCCTGGCCGTTAATCCAGGCTTGGCCACCATCTGGGCAGCTTTACCGCTTTTCGACCACGACCGTTTGCGCTTCACGTTGTCGTAAGTGACCCACTTTTCATCACCAGTCACCATCCGCTTCAAAAACGGGTCGATTTTGTTGCGATTCAGAAGCGATTCGCATGCATCCATACGGGCAAAAATGTTTTTTTGCGTCAAGCCGTGATGACTTATGCCCAGCTCTTGGCCGATGCTACGGCTGCTACTATGCCGGTCTTTTTCGATCAATTCAGCGATTTTATCGCAATTTTCGACGACAGGCCTTCCGGACCGTGCGCATCTTCGATCACCTCTGCACCAGAACGAAAACGTTGAAACCATCGTTGTGCGGTGAAAATGGAAACTGTATCGGGTCCATAAACTGCACAAATTTTATTGGCAGCATGAGATGCATTTTTGCCTTTATCGTAGTAGTACTGTAAAATATGCCATATTTTCTCTTTATTTTGCTCCATGTTTGCGACGCTATAACTCACGAAGGACTAAAAGCAAACAACAATTAATCAAACACGTGTTAGCACGCGAAAAGAGCTTTCCAAAAAGCTCTAGCGTGAACCGATGCGACGAATACAACTAGAACTACGCGCTTGCAAAGACAAGCTTGCGGAAATACCGCAAGACTTTTTTGACAACCTTGATAAGGTCCTGACAACGCTTCAAGGGGATTTGAGATCATGCTTCCTGAACCACTTGCCAAAGCTAAGCTTTGTTTGAAGCATTTGCAGTTGCCACAATCCGCTTAACATCTCCCTATAAGTTTTCCATCGGATTAAGATCTGGGGACTGAGGTGGCCATAGCATAAGATCGATCTTTTCGGATGCAAATCAATCTTTCACAAGCTTGCTCGTATGTTTCGGATCGTTGTCCTATTGAAATGGCCATTTTATAGGCATTTTCCAACTGGTATATGGTAGCATTATATTTTGTAATATGTGTACATAAACGTGTCTATCCATATGCCATTTATCATATGGATAGGGCCAACGCCATTATAAGGAAAGCAAGCCCACATCATTATACTTAGACCACTATGCTTAACTGTCTTCTTTGTGTACCTAGGATTATATTCGGTGATTGGTGGACATTGTACATACGGCTTAGAGCCTGTTCCACCAAATAAAACAATTTTGCTTTCCTCTGTCCACAATATGTTTCGTCACTTTTCTGCGGGCGAGACCAGATGAGCATTTGCAAATCTGAGTCGTCTTTTCACATGATTCCCAGTCAAAAGGGGTACTTTTCTAGGACTTCTGGCATTTAGATTTTGCTCAATTAGACGTTGACTGTAAACGTCACTGACCGAGAGATTCAATTCATTTTTGATAACTTTAGATAATGCTGATGCCCTTATCTTGCTGAAGCGCACAATGCCGATTTTCTGGCTTTTTTTATAATGAATCGCATTAAATATCATTGTAGGTGTGCAGCCAACAATATTTTCAATTTCCTTGTACGTTTTGCCTTTTGCTCTTAGGCTAACTATCAAATCTCTTTTCTCAGCCGTGCAATTCTTCCCTCTGCCCACTAGAATAAAAAATTGTTACAAACCCAATGAAAATCATTTACCAAAACATTAATTACTACCAAGCTCCACTGGAAGCTGCACATAGAAAATCGAGTTAAGAAGGCCAATATAGACTTCTACGCCTGTAAATGTTCGGCCTGTATGTTCGGCAAAAAATGGGGTCTCAAGCCACGTGTCGTACTTTAGATGTACAACTTAGTGGTTCTGCTAATTTTGACATACGGTTACATAGTTTGGTGGGTAGCTCTTCCGAAGGGCTACAACACCACTAAACTAGAGAGAATGCAGAGAACTGCATGTGTGGGCATCACTGGTGCTTGTAGAACATGTCCCACTGCTGCGCTCAACGTTATTCTGCACTTACTTGCTGTGGATCTGCAGATTAAGTCCATTGCTGCTCAGAGTGCTATTAGGTTGAAGGAGATTGGCCTTTTGGTAGGACATAGTTGCATCTTGAAGCAGATCTCCTCTTCCTTCTCTGTTATTCGCACTGACCTCTCCATTCGCAAACTGTGCCGTGATAAGGCTATCTTTGTGCTAGGGCTATCTTTCCGAGCAGGCAAGATTGGAAAGAGGGGAGAGTCAGTACGGATATATATAGATACCTCTGTTTTCACTGACGGATCCAAAATGGAGTCTGGAGTGAGAGCGGGATTTTACTCTAAATCAGCCAGCATTTTGGTCTCCTTTAAAGTGCCGGAAATAAGCAGCGTTTTCCCAGCAGAGGTCTTCGCGATCCTGCAGGCATACAAAATACTTCAAGATCGCTGTTGGGAGGGAGACATTAATATTTTTTCCTATAGTCAAGCTGCAATCAAGGCACTGTCGTCGCCGTATTGCAGCTCTCTTCTCGTGAACTCCTGTAAGTAAGAACTCAAACGTCTGGAACGTGCAGGAAACATTCCCCTTACCTGGGTTCCTGGGCACAGGAATATAGAAGGAAATGAAATTACCGATGAGGTTTCCAGGAAGGAGTCGACAGAATCAGTTACAGCTGTCCCCTTCTCAGACATCGGTATCCCCTAGACCGTCGTTAAAGGGAAACTACACGATTTCTTTCTAAAAAATGCGCAAGACAGATGGAGGTCTGTCTCATCGTGTGCTATTTCGAAAACACTATGGCCTCAATACGATAGGAACAAAACGCCTAAGGTGATGGGAATCCCCCGCCATTCTATTTCCAAACCCTTTTCTGGTCCGGTGTTCACTGGTCACTGGGTGATCGGTACTCATGCGGAGAAGCTTGGAATTCCATACAACCGCCATTGCAGAAGCTGTGGGGATCCTACAGAGGAAGAGACTGTTGAGCACTTTCTCTGCAAATGTCTAGCTCTGGTGGCTAGGCGCTTGAGATTCCTTAGCGTGCCCTTTGGGGATGCCTTGAACAAATTCCCCAGCCTAGATCCCTTTTCTCTCCTCCGCTACATCAACAGCACTGGATGGCTGTAGACGGTTTTCTCTCCTCCCTAAATCCTTTCACAGGTAGTGGTCCACATTATAGTATCAAAACGCAAAACTAACGGCATTTACTCGCTATTCTCTTCTTTGCATCCCATTCTTAGAACACAAATGAACACGCGTTCATTTAACACTGTTTAACATGCCGAAAAATTAATATGAATGTTGTGAGGCGCTGCACTACTATATTTTCGAACACAGCTGTATATGCGAGTAATTTTCAATGCAAATCGCAATGTCTAACATGAAGATTTTAAGGTCATTTTATTAATTAACCTGCCAAGCAAGAAATGCGCATACAACATTAGTACGAAGACATACAAAAAAAGGGCAAAATTAAATTAAATCAGCCCCTAAAATCCAGCCAAAGCCAAGTCAACGTGCGGTGAAAAGCAGGAAAATTCTACTTACTTTTCCCCTAGTTTTCATTTGAAATCCGCAGCTAAAATGTTTGGGTTTGTTTTTATCTGATTTTGCTTTTACTTTTCATTCATTTTACGTATTTAATTTAAACTTTTTTGTACATTTTTAATTTTTCATGTTCTTTTTTTTTGTGAAAGCGCAGGCTACATTCCAGTGGTGATGCACGCATGCCTGGCTACGTCGACTTTTATTCAGTTATACCCATGCAGTTAAACTAGTAAATGGTCGTTGGTGTGTATGTACACTCGCTTCTACCTACACACATGCATATGTATCGCAGGTGTGTGTGTGTGCGCATTTTTGTGAATGCCAGGAGTCTGTTTATAAAGTGTTTGCACATACATTCTTTTATAATTTTTTGCCTGTTTTTAATTTAGCACATTAATTTTTTTCTATTTCGCTGGCATTAAAAGATTCGCGCTACAAGCGTTGCGTGCTGTTTCGCCGTGCTTTGCTATATTTTCATTACCAGCTGTTGGTTTTTGTCTTGTTGGTGATTTCTTCATTAAAATTCGCATTTATTTAGCGAGCATTGCCCGCTTGTTATTAGTGTAACTGGATTTTTTTCGGTACATGGGCGCCAAGTACAAACCTTAGTGAGCATACATACATACAGATGTATAAGTGTATATAAATTTATACAGTTGCATTGAAATTGCCTGAGCACACCTATGCTCACAATAATAGCAGCGCGACATGCTGTAAAGTTTGGAATAATTTATTTGTTTTTAATTACATTTTCTATATTTTTTGTAAAAATATGGTTAATAAGATAATAAAAACAACAAAAGTCAAAGTATAAAGCTTTAGTAAAGTAAAAAAAAATAAAACATAAAATCAGACCAACATTTAAAATATTTAATTATATCTTTTAGAAAAATTCGGGTATGCAGTTCTATAGTCCATTGAGTTTCAAAATTTTTAATTTGCATTTTTAGAAAAACTTCAGGTATGCAGTTTTATTTAATTTAATTTATTTTACCTATTATAATCAACTGATTTTCGATACTAAAGTGCAAGTTAGAAGAAGTTTGAAAGTCGCGCTGATTTTTGGGATTTTTTTTGCTGATGGTCTTTTGCATTTTCTCCACATTAGGGAGAAAGCTCAATTTTTTTTTATGGAAGTAAGCACCCAACGTCTTTAAAACAAACAAAAAATTATCATAAATCAACGCGAGTTTTGAGCCTGTTGAAATTTACACTTTAATAACAAAAAAGAAATTAGTCAAAAATAAAAATTTATTTATTTATTTATTTTTACAAGAGTTACAATTATAAATAACTGTCACACGTAAGTAGTAAGCGCTGGCTGCCAGGGCCTTCGGCTTATGATAATATAAACTTAAGTATCTATATACTATACATACATACTAATATACTAACTTGTTTTTTTGGGTGAGGTTAAAGTTAAGGGAGGAGGAACTATGGTGGAGAGGAAGGATAGTTTTTGGGGTGAGTGTTAGGAATAGCTGTTATGGATTATATGGATTGTTCAGAGCTTAATGATCTATATACTTAATCTAGTTTGTGAAATGAATTTACAAATTAAGGAAATACTATTAATATCTATGTTTTTTAATAAATCAGTGGGCTTGCAGTTAGGAAACATCACATTTCTTCATTCCTCCCATTTTTGGCAGTAGTCAAGAGTATGTATGGTTGAGTAATCGATGGAGTTGCAGTGAGGACAGAGTGGTTTGGGCGAACCATTTAGCAAATGAGCGTGAGTAGATATTGAATGGCCAATCCTGAGTCGCGTGAATTTTTTTAAAGTTTGACAGGCTATATTAGAGGGATATAAAGGTTTCCCTTATAAGAAATACAAAATAAAAATTATTATAAAATAATTTTTTAGACAAAAATATTAAAGCGATTTCTAGACAAAGTTTAAAACTCTGCATAAAAAGAAAAATCAACAAATGTTCATCAAAATTTTAAGCTCTTTAATCAGAATTTTAATCTAAAAAATTTGAAGGCAAAAAAATACAATAATCAAAAAAAATTGACAAAAAATCAACAAATTTCCATCAAAATTTCAAGCTCTTTAATCAGAATTTCAATCTAAAATATTTGTTAGACAACAAAATACAAAAATTAAAAAAAAAGAATTTCAGGTCTTTAATGAAAAATTTAATAAAAAAAATTTCGGACAAAAAAATGCAGAAATGAAAAACAAAATGTGGACAAAAAATTCTATAAATATACATCGAAATTTCAATCTCTTTAATCAGAATTTTTACTCTAAAATAATTTTTAGCCAAAAAAAATTCAAAAATCAAAAACAAAATTCAACAAATATTCATCAACATTTCAAGCTTTTTAATCAGAATTTTTTATCTAAAACAATTTTTTGACAAAAAAATACAAAAACTTTACCAAAAAAGATGACAAAAAAGGCCAATTTAAGCTTTTTAATTTAAAGTTTTAATTTGAAGTATTGGTCTAATACAAAAATAAAAAAATTGACAAATATTTATCCAAATTCCAAGCTCTTTAATCAGATGTTTTTATCTAAAAGAATTATTAAACAAAAAAAATTCGAAAATTAAAAAAAATTCAACAAGTATCCACTAAAATTTCAAGCTCTTTAATAATGTAATTTTTAGTCAAATAAATACAAAAATTAAAAACAAAAAAAATCAATAAATATCTATAAAAATTTCAATCTCTTTAATCAAGATTCTTAATAAAAAAAATTAGACTAAAAAACACAAAAATTTAAAAAAAAAGTTAGGTAAAAAAGTCCAAAAGTTCAAGCTCCTTAATCGGAATTTTTAATCGAAAAAAATTTCAGGCAAATATTTAATAAAAAAAAATTTTATACAAAAATATTAAAAATTTACAAAAAAAAAAAATCAACAAATATCCACCAAAATTTCAAGCTCTTTAATAATTTAATTTTAAGACAAATAAATACAAAAATTAAATACAAAAAAATCAATAAATATCTATAAAAATTTCAATCTCTTTATTCAGAATTCTTAATAAAAAAAATTTTGACAAAAAAAACACAAAAATTTAAAAAAAAGTTAGATAAAAAAGTCTGATTCAAGCTCCTTAATCAGAATTTTCAATCGAAAAAAATTTCAGGCAAAAATTTAATAAAAAAAAATTTTATCCAAAAATATTAAAAATTTACAAAAAAAAAATATAAAAAATATCAGCAAATGTCCATCAGAATTTAAAGCTCTTTCAACAGAATTTTCTTCTAAAAAAATATTTACACAAAAAAATTGAAACGTTAAAAAAAATGTCAAACTCATTAATCAGAATTCTGAATCTAAAACAATTTTTGACAAAAAAATACAAAACTTAAAACAAATATCAAGTTTCTTAATCAGAATTCTGAATCTAAAAACAAATTTTGACAAAAACTACAAAAACTAAAAAAAAAATTTCAGACAAAATTATTCAAAAATTACAACAAACAAAAATCAGCAAATAACGATCAAAATTGCAAACTCTTTGAACAGAATTTTCATCCAAAAAATGTTCACACAAAAAAATTAAAACAGAAAATTTTTGACAAAAAAAAAACATCCAAATATGGAAAAAAATTCGCCAAATATCCATCAAAATTTTAAGTTTCTTAATCAACAATTTTTTTTTACAAACATTTTTTTTGACAATAATTTAAATTTTTATAAAAATTTTTGGACAAGAATATACAAAAATGGAAAAAAATATTTCAAGAATTTAATCATGATTTTAATCTAACAAAATTGATAGACAAAAAAATACAAAAATTAAAAAAAAAAAATTCAGGCTCTTTAATCAAATTCAGAAATTCTCATATTTTTATGAATATTTGTTGAATTTTTTTTGAATTTTTGTAGAGAGTTTTCAACTTTGAGTTATGTTGTGTTTTTCTTTGTAGCATGCGTTATATTTTCATAAAAAAATATACCAACATTTTAATAAAAAATAAATAAATAGTCAGAGCTTTGCCTTATTGCGCGCTGCTATTATTGTGAACACAGGTATACCTATGTATTGTTGCAGAGCCATCCGACCTCATTTTTGTGGAGCTTACAGAGTATTGAAATAATTTATTTGCCCACATTTCTGAGGCTATTGGCAGTAATAATGAAAATTTTAATTAAAATCAACACTTACTATACAAATGTAAAGCAATTATGCTATTATAATGCGATTTGCTTGGCTGCTTTGATGTTTCAATAAAATGTTACGTATACGCCCAGTCATAGAAATATGATTTGCAATCCATTACTGAAACTAAGTAACTATGACTTTCTATATGCACATACATAAGTTATTAGTGGCGCAAAATTTCCATTTTCATTGTGGCTTTATTTTCTATATATTTGTAGTTCACCTATCCACCTTCCCCTAAATATCTTTTCATTAACAACCCCACGCCATCACGTACCGGCAGCAATATATATAATATTTATCGCTGACATGACTTTTTTGCTTTATTTTCACTTTTGCTTTTATTGTTACCACAATGTCTGCCCAAATCGTCTACCCAGTCGCATCATAAATTAAGAAATGTCATACCGTTACGTAAATTACCTGCTCGTACAAATAGAAAGAAAGGAAAAAAAAAACAAAGAATGTTCCACTTGAGTCTATCATAAGCGAAGATAATGCGCGTTGAGCCAGCAACAAATTAACGCCTCTTATTTGCGCGATAACAGGAATGAATGAATGAAAGGAGAATAAAAAAGTATGCCATTACAAACTTGTAGACGCAAAATGACGCAAAGGGAGACGTGCAATCTTCTTCGCAAAAGCGTGCACAAGAAGTGGACATTTCAAAACAGATGATTTTTCAGGGTCGTTTATGGTACGTACTACGCTGTGGGCGTGAGCTTATTTTGAGATGATTGCATTTATTTGTATTGGTAAGCTAGCTGCTTGAAGTAAATAAACACAAAATCAAATAAAAGATATAACAACAATTTCGTAAGCCAAAAAGTCTTCCAAGATGCTGACCCAGAAATAAAAATGAGATTAAGTGTGATTAAAAATGGGGATGAACAGTAAAAGTGCCTATGCCATGGTGGCAACTCGCTCACTCACTCAGCCAACGTGTTGGGCTTAGGCTTGCCTTGAATATGCACCTAAGTAGTTATTTAAAGAGGAGATCCCTTGGTTGCCCCAAGGGAAACATTTGCGGCCGGCTGCTGGTAAACATTTCTGGCATGGCATTGGACTATATAATTTGGTCGCTGTTGCTTTTATATTTTTATTTTCTTATTCTGTCTGCTGATTTATTTCCAGTTGGTTTCCTTGATGCTATTCGCTATGGGTACTTCTTGGCGTGCGGGTTGCATATCTTCTTATTTAGTTCCATTTTTTGGCCTTGTGATTTATACTTGTGCTACTTGATTTGCATAGAGAGCACATATTTTACTTTTTAATGAGCTGTAAAAATTATTGCGTAGTGTAAAGTAAAGTCACAAATTCATTGAAAAGATAACCAAAAAACGGATGCAGAAATTATAATTCAATGAATTGGTGTTTCATGTGGCACTACAAAATTCTTTAAATTTTTACCGCACAAAAATCGATCGACTAATAAAGCGCAAAGTGTTTAAAAAAGTAAATAATTGAAAATAATAAAATGTTGCTGTTATTCATTTATCGGTATTTCAACCTCAACTAAAAGAGGACTTCTTTAGGGCTAGAAAAATATGAAAAAATAAATACATTTTTTCGAATTCTTAATAATTTATTTATTGAGCGTATACATAATTTTCTTCGCCTGTTTTTTTTTCTAACTACATTTTGTATTCCCTCTATACCTATAATTTGTAGAACACATTTTACAAATATTTGATTACATATAAAAGTGAGCTTGATTTTGGTGTTAAATCCTTCCTAATGCTTGCAGTGTCTTTCAGGTGCAAGTGCTGGCAATTGGGGAGGTTTGTAGGTTACTAATCGCAGATTTCTCTTTTAAGAGCATTTTTGCTATTTATTCGAATAGCCAAGCTGCAATCCAGGCACTAGATTCGGCTACAATAACCTTTAAATTGGTGGTAGAAAGTAGAAACAGCCTTGCCACATTGAGTGAAAACCGTAACATTACCTTAATCTGGGTTCCAGGGCATCGAAACATTGAAGGTAGCGAAAAAGCAAATGAACTGACAAGCGGAGGATCTGCCATGAATAACGTCTTTGCAGAATTGGTATTCGCACCATTAAATGCAATCAAGAATACAATTTCCTCGAAGTACCTCCCAATTGCGGATTGCAGATGCAGAGACCAAACGACATGCTAAATTAGCAAAACGTTATCGCCCATCTACAACCTCAAACAATCGTCAACATGGACGAACGTGAGAAGGCGGCACGCTTGGAGACTCACGGCTGTCATAAAGGACGTTTGGTCTGTCGGGGAACAAGCAGCCAAAATGAGTATCTCTCACAACACACAACCGGAGAAAAAGGAAACAATCTTCCATTTCCTCGGTTGATGCCCTGCCCTATGGAGGGACAGAATGTTAACCCTGGGCAAACCGCTGGTCGAAGGTCTGGCTTAGATGTCAACAACCTGATAAGTTTCCTAAGCCCCACAGACTGGGCATAGTCATGCAGGATGTGGCAGCAAAATGTTGCGGCAGCGCTAGTTGGATTCTGGATGGTTCACCACTTTACCCAACCAACGAACATAAAAAACAAATCGAGAGATGTAGAAG
>JAYXIM010023053.1:0-129406 GCA_037575425.1 Anastrepha fraterculus | reverse complement strand
TTTCAACGGCCCCATGTATTTTTTTTGTTTAAATCAAAGAAAAACACAATTTTTGATATCTGATATGATTTCTCTCAAATGGCCGCCTTGAGCCTGTACGGCGTATTGTGCCCGTTTTGCAGCATTTTCCATAGTTTCAGCTAACATTTCAGCTGGAATAGCGGCTATTTTCTCACGGATGTTGTTCTTGAGCTCTTCTATGGTCTTTGGCTTATTAATATAAACCTTTGATTTTAAATATTCCCACAAGAAGAAGTCAGGTGGCGTGTGTGGTGGAGCGCCGTCTTGTTGAAAACAGAACTGCCTCACAAGCTTTCGACGAATAATTGCCATCTCAAAAGTGGTTATCATATCGCGATAGCGCTCCTGATTGACGGTAACAGCTCGACCATCTTCATTTGCGCAGAAAAACGGCCCAATAATCGTTTTCGCACTAACGCCGCACCCAGTGACTTCTTCGTCGTAAAGAGGTACCTCTTGTATTTCGTGAGGATTTTCAGTGGCGTGAATACGGCAATTTTGCTTGTTTACCGTCCCATTCAATAAGAAATGAGCCTCATCGGACATAATGATTTTGTTCTTCTTCTACTTCTTTTGACTTCTTTTGTTGAATGTAAATTTCAACAATTTTGGAGCGCTCGCGTGGCGTATACTGTTCCATGGTAAAAGTCTGTTTGGACTGACGCTTCCAACGCGGTATGTCATTAAGCGATCTGACGTCTCTGTCAAAAGATATAGGGTAGCCAGATGGGTCCGTCGAATATGGGCAACCCTGTACACTTGTATGCCATCTGCGAATGGGAGATGTTTTTTTGTTTTCAAAGATAACTTTTTTATAGCAGAGAAGTTTTTAACATTACTGGTTAACATTACAGGTTATCGGTGATGCCGGTCGAGGGGCGATCGATATTAGAATACATTTTTTCTATCCATTCATATTTCATGCCCACAGTGCATTTCAAAGCCGTGTGTCCATTCAACTCGTCTGTTAACGGACGTTGGACCTATAGACTTATTCCCAAAATTAGCCATTGGGTGATCAGGAATCACAAAGATGTGACCACTATTTGACCAAAATATTGAGTGATCACGGATGTTTCTTGGATTACCTCCATCGTTTTCATATGGAGGACACTCCGTTTTGTCCAATGTAGAAAGCGCACAACAATGCAATAGAAAGCGCGGAGCGCGTGTTCTTGTTCTACGATCGTTTTAACGAAGAACGCCGAACGCTTGAGTTATTTTTGGGTGAACAGCTGAGCCCAGACAGGTTAACGAATAACTTGTGTGCTTCAAATGATTGTTAGAACGCAGTTAAAAGTTTAGCGAAGAGGGTAATGGTGCACTTGCAACACGCAGTGCCAGCGCAAAACGCAGCTCCAGATTTTTTACAGAAAAATCAATTGACTTTCATCGGCTCGGCATTGGAAATTTGAAACGCTTGTTGCCAAGGAGGGTGACTATTAGGCCGGGTCGATTTGTGGGGGGCAAAAAAATCGCCCACTGCTCTGTGAAAATCATATTCTAGTGATCAAAATAAGAAACTTTGCCGAAGAAACCATACCTCTAATACGAATTCTGATGTCCCCCAATTTGGGTCGAACTTTTTAGTTTCTTTTCTCATGTAAAGGCCAAAAATGGTGACATTTTGAAATGATTGTATGGGGAACCCCTCAGAGGAGTTCCAGGGGGTGTGCCACTGGCATGGGTGGATCGGCCGTCCAAAGTTAGTGGGGGTCGGCCATACATTTGGACTCGATTGGAGCACTCTAAATGGGTCAAAGTGGGATTTTTCGTTCGACCCAAATTGGGGGACATCAGAATTCGTTTTAGAGGTATGGCTCCTTCGGCAAAGTTTCTTATTTTGATCCCTAGAATACGATTTTCACAGAGCAATGAGCGATTTTTAAATCGACGCGCCCTAGTGATTATATATTTGATAAAAAGAAAAACTTATAAGAAATTAATTTATACGAATTTACAGTAAAAATATTTTTTGTCTTTGAATACCTTCGCTATCTTGAATAGGGAGGAAAGTTTATAGATCTTTGAAAAGTAGTGTCACAGAAAATAGATTTATTGGCAATAAAACGGTAAAAATTTTAATTGAACAGCACTCAAAAAACAACAAGCACATAGTGCCCCCTTTGTCCCTCTCCCAACTATTTGCCAGCGTATCAACCACACCAGTGATGCCCAAGGGTGCACTTTCGTTGTCAAAGTTTTGGCATATTTGTGGAAGCAAAAATACATTAAAAAATATATCTGAAAGACAAACAAGTGCAACAGGAAAACAGTGTGGCATGGAATGTACTCGTATATGTATTTGTTCTGTTGCCATTAAGTTGTTTGTTTTATGCGCGCAACTTTATTTGTTGCTGGTTTTCACAGAACACTCGCTGACGCCGCTTATTTATTTTTTTTCCGCTGCATTTCGCATTACTGATACGCTGATGCAGGCGATTTTCGAAAGGCAAATAAACAATTTTCAATCTTTTTTCAAGCAATTTTTGTTTTCATTCGTTGCAATGCAACTGACCAATAAACGCCACACAATGGCTGCTGGCGGAAAAAATGTTATTAAGTGTTATGTCGTTGTTGGTGTAAATGCGTACATAACAATTATTTCGAAAATAATGGGAAAGGTTATTTGCCGAAGGAAAGGAGTGGGGGCAAGCTACACCGGTGCAAATGCGTTTCAAAGTCGTACCTCACTTGGCCAGCATCAATAACAGTTAGTGAATTCGCGCATTCAACAATTTCTCACAGAAGCTGAGCTTTGAGTGAAGTTGAGCGGAAGTGTAGCAGCGTTTTTTGTTTTATGTTTACGCTCGCGCACTGCCTGTTGATCCCCGACAGCGCTTACATCCATACATATGTACATATAATACGCGCATTCACACCTTCACGCCACTCTTCTGGCTTCGGAAAAATCAATAGAGCTTTGTTTTCAAGCTACATTCACACATTTCCCAGTTACATTCGTATAAATTGTCTAACTAACTTCCCGTTGCATGAATTTTAAATTTCTGTATAGCACCGCTTTTTCCTGCACAATTTCATGTGTTCACAAACGTACGCACAGCACACACACACACACATACAAATGTAAGTATGCTGGGAGTTACATGTTTTATAGCGCGCACTGTGAGCGTAGAAGCACTGCTAGCTCGCCAACGAGCAAATAATGTAATTGTACATATGTTGAAATGTCAACCCCACATGAGTAATGTGATTTTTATGCCCCAGTACAGTTCTTCCAAGTCATGCGTCCCCGTGCAAGCTGTTAATCAAACACACATAAATACGTACTAAAAAGAAATTTTATGGAACTGTAAAAATTGAATGAAGCTGTACAGTGAAAGCGGAAATGATTTAAAAATGTAAAGAAACAATTTTACAAGCAAGTAATGGCTTCTTCCGTTTGGGGACCGGATATTCGAAAGTGTAAGCGCATTTAGACTGCTCGAACTCTAACTGTAAGTATGTGTGGAATTTTATGACATGTATGCACGCCTGTGTATATGTATGTGTGAAGATAAGTGTCGATATCAAAGAAGCATTCTAAGTTACAAAGATATTTTTTCTATATAAGCTTTCCTTCTTTCAGCACTAATTTTGGGATGCAAAATTCAAAGTCGCAAAAATTGAAGTTTTCAATCTAAGTTTGCGTTAAATGAATTATTGCTAGTTACAGAATAATGTTTGTAAAATGCGCAAGATTTGAATAGAGTTCGATTTTCCTGCCCTAAATGTGTCGTCCTCTATTCCTCTACTTTTCCCCCGCGTATTAGAAGGCTCAGAAAATATTTAACATATTCGGGGATAATTATTTCTTCAGCTATTCTGGTGAATGAAATTAAGTTGAAAAACGTGCCCTACAAATTGTTGGAGCAGAATCTTTGGGCAAAAAACTTGCTATCAAACAGTGGCAATGGCCATAGCGCGATTTTGGAAACACGAAACTAAAGTTAGATTCCGAAATCGAATTTCAAAATATGTGTTTTACAGATTCCACTGAAATTTGTAGGTTCCAAAATGGGTAGCTCAGATTCACCTAAATGAAAAGAATCAAGATGAGCTTAATAGAAATTGGTAAATGCTTTCAAGAAGGGCATTTTTTGTATTCAAAGCGAATCGGAACGAAAAACAGATTTGTATATCATTTTTTCTCTTTTCCGTTCTCCGTATAGCTGCAACATTTAGTGCCAGTTTTTCAAACGAAGATGCAGCGATTTCTGTGGCTTAGTTAAAATATAAGAACAGTTCTCAATTTAGTACCCATCAAATTTACATCAGGATAGCCTCTGTTAATTTGAGTGGATGGGAGAAGTGTCCGCTATATTCAGATCTAGAAAATCAGTAAAATATAGTAACCGCAAAAAAAAAAAAAACAATTAGAATTTTTAATTTATTTTATTTTTCTTTTACTGTTTCACATCTTTTTCTGCATTCAGATCAAAAGAATAATTAAAATTTAGTAACCTGGATAAAATAAAATTTTTAATTTTTTCTACGTAACCGAAATTCAAAAACAAAAAAAAAATTAATATTTTTTATTTCTACTATACTCAACACAAGAAAATCAATAAAATATGGTAACCGGAATTAAAAAAAAAATGTTAAATTTAATTCAAGAATATCATAAAATATAATAACCGAAATTAAACAGAAAAAAATTTAAAATTTTTTTCACATTCAGATGAAGAAATTCATTAAAATATTGTAACCGAAATTCAACAGAAAAGTTAAAAAAATTTGTTTTTCTTACTTCAGATCCAGAGACTAATTAAAGTATAGTAATCGAAATTCATTAAAAACAATTTTTACATTTCTTATAGTAACCAAAACTAAAAAAAATTGAAGGAAATTTGATCTTTTTACATTTAGTCAAGAAAGTATTTAAAATATAGTAACTGAAATTCAAAAATAAAAAAATACAAAATTGGAATTTTTTTTAGAGGCAGATCAAGAAAATAACTAAAATTTAGTAACCGAAATTCAACAAAAAAAATTTTTAATTTTTTTTTCTACAGTCTGACCACGAAAATCATCAAACTGAACAAAAAAATATTTAACATTTTGTAGAGTAATCGGAACTCAGAAACAAAAAAAAAAATTTTTTTAATGATTTTTTGTTTTTACATACAGATCAAGAAAATAATTTAAAAATATGGTAACCAAAATATCAAAAGAAATTGTAAATTTAATTTTTAAAAATAATTTTTAAATTTCTTTTTTACATTCAGATCAAGAAAATCATTAAAAAATTTTAAAATATAGTAACCTACTTTTAAAATATAGTAACCGAAACTCAGCAAAAAAAATTACATATTTTTTCTTTTTATATTTGCAAATTTGAAATAATTTGAAAATCTTTTTTAAATTCAGATCAAAAAAATCATAAAAATGTTGTAACCGAAATTCAGCCAAAAATTTTTTAAAATTTTTTCTTTATCCTACACAGATCAATAAAATCATTCAAAAATAAAGTATTTGGCAAAATATAATTTTTCTCTTTTTATTTTTTTCTTTTTATTTTTTTCTTTAAATTATAATTTTTTTTATTTCTCAGCTGTTTATTCTGAAATATCTTTACATAATATATATTCAGCGGCCGCCGTAGCCGAATGGGTTGGTGCGTGATACTATTCGGAATTCACATAGAGGTCGTTGGTTCGAATCTCGGTGAAAGCAAAATTTATAAAAACATTTTTCTAATAGCGGTCGCCCCTCGGCAGGCAATGGCAAACCTCCGAGTGTATTTCTGCCATGAAAAAGCTCCTCATAAAAATATTTGCCGTTCGGAGTCGGCTTGAAACTGTAGGTCCCTCCATTTGTGGAACAACATCAAAACGCACACCACAAATAGGAGGAGGAGCTCGGCCAAACACCTAACAGAAGTGTACGCGCCAATTATTTATTTTTTTTTAATATATATTCAGAAAAACCAGCAAAAATTAAAGAACAAAGAGAATACATCGAGAACAAATATCCTCCTGGCATCCCAATGTACACCGAATGGGTTTGAGTACTCGCTAACTTGCAAGCAAAAATTATCTCACGCACAACTTTGGTCAGTTAGTTAGGCTGTGTGCAAGTAAACAAGCAAGTACGTGCTTTGTTGACGCGAGCAAAGGTGGAAAGATAAATAAAACTATGTGCATGCGTATGTAAATAAACATTTGTGGAAAACTATACAAATATGCCCTTAGGGGGACTTCGCTCTTTTCTATCATAGCTGGGCGCATAAGGTTTGTGCTTGCCACAACTTATGCTTGTTAAATATTTACATAAGCAGATTTGGTAACTCCCAGAGTTCCGTTTATTTGCAAAGATTTATTTGTATGAACTTCTTTTTTTTTTTTGAGACTTACCAACAACTTTGACGAAGCCGTACTGCGTCTTCGCTGTCACCGTATTTATTTGACACATATAACGCCCCTTGTCCTCCTCCTGTATGTTATTGATATGCAGGAACCATGTACGATGTTTGTCATGCTTGTCATGTGTGACACTAATGCGTGGATTACGCGTGATCACGTGATTGTGAACGGTCAATATGGCTGATTGCTCGAAATGCATCCACGCCACCTGCGAAAAGCGATAAAAATAAGCGAAGGAGGTTGAGAAAAAATGCTATAAGAAAGTGTGAGTAGATGAATATGTGAAATGTGTGAGCAAAAGATAGGAGAAGAAGAGATATGAATACAAATTATGTGGTTTAGGTGGTACATTGTAAAGATGAATGCTTGATGAAGAATACCAGGGCGTGATTTGACACCGAAAATATTTGTCTATTTGTCATGTCAGCACAATGCTGGATATTTGCTTTAAGCCTTGATTGAGCAATTAAGTAGCTTTATGTGAAGAATACAGATTTCAGATAATACAAACTGCTGGCTAATTCAAGTCAAAAGCCCATATCCTCAAAACCCCGCCCTTAACAGCCAGCATAAATTTTCAGTTCAGTTCAGTTTTTTCAACCCACACAACCTTTCCTTATACACTCTTACTGGCACACATCCTGCCATCGAACGCGTCAAACTCATATTAATAACGATCAAAAAGTAAGTTTAACAAAAGTTGTGCTACTCAGCGTGCAGGCAACCCGCTGACACCTAATGACAAATTCCACATACGCCCTGTATGACAATCACGGCAATGCAGAAAAAACGCCAAAGCTGTAATGTGAGTGTGAGAAAATATTAAAAAAACAGAAACTGTGACAACAAATGCACAAAACAACAACAAAAAACTGAAACAAACAAAAACATAGAAGTCAGAAAAAGAATAAGAAAAATCAAAATAAAAACAAGCACATCTCAGCCACCAAATTGTCCGCATAAATGATATGCCAGCATGTTGCAGCATCACCGCTCAACTTTGTTGTGGCAAATGCGCCATCAATTTTTATGCGAGATTAACGTATCGAAGGGAAAAAACAAAAACTGGCAAACATACACAAGCGCACATAATAAAGTTAAGTGAAATAAGGACACACAGCAAAAACAAGAACAGCGCGAATAATGACACAACTTCCAAGAAATCTCAAGCATGGCAAGAATACTTTTCACACTCATTGCACTTGGTAGAATTTGTGCGCCCAGAAAGTTTGCCACATACTTTTTAATGAAATGATATGCGTTGTACATACACACACATACACACACTCACACAGAAAAGCGCATAACAAATCTTCTATGAAAATATTTGTGTCAAACAGCCGCTGCAATATTTTGCATTGAAATTTAATAAATTACTTTTTATTCGATAAACAAAAGTTGGTAAGTAAAAGCAATTGGGGTGAAGAAAAATCAACCGTGGCAAAGCGAGGGGCAGATAGAAGCTATGACGAAGAAAATGTGGCAGCACATGTCGCCGAAAAGTTTCGAAAGGGTAAGAATGCAAGAAATATAATTTATGACGAAGTTGAGCAGAGATTATGAATCTTTTTATAGTTTCTACAGATGTCCCGTGCAGGTTTGAAATTCTTCAGGATCTTGGAGGCATTTGCGACTGGAAAATATATTGTCAGTTACTCTGAAGGTCCCTGGTACGATTTTTAATGCTTCTACTGGCAAAAAGACTTCTTGGAATGCTGCTGCGATAACAAGCCAAAATGGATAAGGAATCAATCACTGCAAACGTAAGACTATAGTGCGCTTAATGGCTATTGCACAAAATACATAAAAAAATGTATTTCGACCTGTCGATCATTTCTGAAGTATTTGAAGCTGGCGTGCCTATCTATTTTTTTACCTTGTAAAAAATTGAGTATTACGCTGTGATAAAATTCTTTGCTTTGGAGTGAACCCCTTTGCTAGTGATAGTGTTAATAGAACCTGCTCCTTCATTTCTAACTGCACATGAATGGGCTCTAGTGTTTAATAATGGCCGTTTAAGCGTCGAAGATGAGCCGCATAGCGGGCGTTCAAAAAATATTAACACCACCTGAGTTTCATTGCGGAACCCTATAATAAGACTTGTAGAGATTTAAGTTTGACTAAAAACACGACAAACTCAGTTAACCTCGGTGAGGACTGACTACATCGTCCCGACGGTAACATTCAATAGGAATTTTACCACTCTCTTTTCATATAAGGAGGAATGGAATAAGGGATTCTTACTAAACAACTTCGACACTACAGTCTAAACAAACGCCTCTAAAATGGATTGGATCCGGTATATATGTTAGCACAACATAGTATACAAACCAAACCAACAAACAAAATCGCTGACGTTGCAGCGCATGCAGGGCCAAGGATCAAATACTATTGATCGCGCATTTGCAAAAACTGCTGACGATACGTCTGGTCATAAGACACCCTTAAGCAAAGCCAACGTATTCCACCTACAAGTGCAATTCCCACATTCTGAAATATTCGATCACGTTGAAGTAAACAACATCACCTGTGAGAATGGATAACGAAAGAAAGTGGTCACGTTAAAGTAAAAGACTCCACCTGTGGGAACGACAAAAGCAGCAGCGTATCGAAAGGCAGTGGCTACATTTAGATATAAGTAGGGTAGAAATAATTATAAAGTTAATTTGTTAAAAAAGGCAATTCAATAAAGCAACATACCTCCCCAAAAAATTCTTATCATAGACTTAAAATTGAAAAGTATGCGCATCTCTCTAATGCCTACAGTGTCTTCCAGGCGGAAATATTTGCAATTGGGGAAGCTTGTAGGCTACTAATCGCAGATTTCTCTTTTAAGGGCACTATTGCTATTCTTTCGGATAGACAAGCTGCAATCCAGACACGGGATCCGGCTACTACAACCTCTATGGTGGTGGAGCAAAGCAGGAATAGCCTTTCCACCTTGAGTGAAAACCATAAAGTAACCTTAATCTGGGTCCCGAGACATCGGAACATTGAAGGTAACGAAAAAGCAGATAAACTGGCAAGAGGGGGATCTTCCATGAATAACGCTCTAGCAGAATCGGTATTCACTCCACTAGGTGCAGTCAAGAATACAATTTCACCAAAATACCTTCGAATCGCGGATTATAAATGGAGAGACCAGACGAAATCCAAAATCAGAAGAACGTTATGGCCCACCTACAACCTCAAACAATCATCAACATTGTTAAACATGAAACAACGGGACACCCGGAGACTACCGGCAGCGATAACTACCTTTTGGTATGTCAGAGAACAAGCAGCCAAAATGGACATCTCTCACAACACATACTGTCACAGTTGTAAACAACCGGAGAAAAAGGAGACAATCTTCCATTTCCTCTGTGAATGCCCAGCCCTATGGAAGAACAGAATGTTAACCCTGAGCAGGCCGCTGTTCGATGGGCTCGAACAACTGTCTGGCTTAGATGTCAACAACCTAATAAGGTTTTTAAACTGCACAGACTGGATATATTCATGCCGTAAATAACTGGTAAACAAGTTGGTAACGGGTATGTGGCAACAAAATGGTGCGGACGCGCTAGTTGGATTCTGGATGAATCGCCGCTGTAACCAACCACTCAACCAAGCATGGCATTGCTGATAACGAAAACATCTCATATGAGTGAATGCTCCATATTTTGAAAAATAAAAAAATTGTTCAGAAAGTTAGTGCCACATCTATTAACAATTCAACAAAAATACGTGGAACAGTAATTTGCTTCCGCAAAATCATATGACGCTAGAAAATTATTGGAAATTATCAAAATAAATGTAATGAAGTTGTGGGAGATTAAATTGAATAAAAACATTAATTTCTTTCACACAATTCACATTTTTTGATTTTTTTTTTTACGTTTTCTTATTTTTCGACCACACTATAATTGCGCGTGCTGTAGTTGTGTACTGCTAACAATCTACCTTCAACTAATTATTTGTGTATCAGTACTAGAGAAGTCGAAACACAATGCCATTGGATGCGATTTGCAAAGCTATGGATATCATTTATTCACTGCCATTTGGGGTAGTTGCTTAGTTTATAGCACCAACGTGCGATATTCCGTTCTGAAGTGCGCTTGATAACTATACCACAGGGACTTATTAACGAGTTTCAGCAATTGATTTGTTTGCTTTTGTATTGTATTGTATTGCTTAGTTTTAATAACATATTTAAAATATAGCTCATACTCATATAAAATCCATTATTTAAAATTGTGAATAAAAAAAAAGTTAAAACACTTACATAAAAATTTCGCACATTTTAATCAAAATTAGAAAAAGTTCTGAGCTCACGAATTTCGGTATAACAAAGTGAAAGTTTCAAGTGGCTTGAAAATCGCGTTGAGTTTTGACAATTTTTTTCTTCCGGTGCTCGGTGTTTTCGTCCACATAAGAAGTTTCGAGCATTCGTTGTATGGACAATAGGTACAAGAGCGCCAGCAAAACATCGTTAAAAATCAATCCAATTGTCAAGTTAATCAAAACTTTCACTTTATTGTACCAAAATCTAAGAGTATATAAAACTGCGTCAGTTAAATTTTTTTTATAGTTCTGATCATAAGTGTTGAAATTTCGATTTTTATTTATCGGATTTTTATAAATCTTGCACATAGATAGTTTGAAACTCGGATTATTATGGGGTTTGCTGCACGAGTAGAATGAATTGCATTTTATAAAAAAATAATCTAAATTAAAAATCTATTATCTAAGTTGTCAAAAGTAGTCAAGCCACCACAGCCTTTATTATAATTATTATAATTTCGAGGATGCACATGGTGGCCATCAGTAGAGTGGAGCTATCAAGGTAAACGAGATTACATAGTATTCATCGACTTTCAAATGGACTCGACGGCATTTGGAATGTGTTGGCGTGCAAAGGAATACCAAAGAAGATGGATTTAGATTACGCTGGTGACATCTGCCTTTTAGGCAGCACCGCTGCAGACGTGAAAAGGGAAATCAAATTGTAAAATTAAAAATCGAAACACCGATTGCAACAAGCACTTTTTCATCTACAATAATTCGTTGAAAAATGTAGACTGTTTTTGTTATTTCGACTACATCCTTGACAAATGTGGTGGCTGGCCGAGCCATTACTTGGAACCCACAAAGCAGCAGACGCAGAGGAATACCAGCTTGTGCCTGGAGAGTGCAGTTGGAAATCGAGGTGAAGAGTCTCTAGGAAAATTGGAACGAGATCAAAACTCATGCAAACGACATAACAGATTGGAAAACACTTGTTGCGGACCTTTGATCCTTAACGGAGCGATAAGAACTTCGTTGATGATCATCCAAGTGTGTATTGGTAGGCACAGGGTGGGCCATATAGAATTTGCTTTTGAACCACCTATTTTTTGAGAATGGTAACACAAATGACATGTCAAATGTGTTGATAATTTACTTAAAGGTTTGACATTTACGAAATCGGACGCTATACGCTTGAACACAATTGGGAAATATTGAAAACCTATTTCCAAAGTGGTGAGTCTTCTTCTTCTTCCACGGTTACAGTAAATGGCGAGCGTTACCGAAACATGCTCAACGAGTTTTTGTTTCCAAAAATTGAAGATGATGACATGAACGACATTTGGTTTCAACAGGACGGTGCAACTTGCCACACTGTCAAAGTTACACTCGAACTTTTGGCTACCGGTTTTGAATTCCGATATCAATTGGCCGCCTCAGAGCTGTGATTTAAGCCTGTTGGATTATTTTTTGTGGAGAGCCGTTAAGGACAAATGCTATGCGAACCATCCAGAGACGATTGATGCTTTAAAACACGAAATCGAAGTTGCCATTCATGAAGTTGAAGCCCAAACAATCGAAAAGGTGCTTAAAAATTGGGTTGATCGAATGGCCTACTGTAAAGCCAGTCATGGCAGTCATTTGAACGATATTATTTTTCATTCATAAACGACAATGTTAAATCTTCAAAATAAAAAAAAAAGTTTGAAAACATATTGATTTGTTTTTTTTTTATATTGTAGTAACGACTTAATTTTTTCTATTTTCCAAAAACAATTCGAAGTTTTTATCAGTGGGTATGAGACATTTTTGGTTTGGTCAGTAAAAGTTAATGGACAAAAAAAAATAATATCCCAAATAAGCTTAAAAATAATAATTTACAGATGAATACAACATATACGTTTTTTCGATATATCTCACGGGGTGTTTTGCCTTCAATAGCTCGTGTGGCGCTTTGCCATTCTGCTCCCAAGAAATACTGATTTGATTCCAAAAATATGGAAATTTTACTTTCATATTGGGTTTGCACAATTTTCGCCAATAGTTGAAATAGTTGAGACCCCACTTAAGTTTAAAAGTTGTATTAAAGAAGGAACTGCAGCTACCTTAAATGTTATGAGCGAGCACTTATGTAGCAGTGTGAGTGACTTCCACGCATAGACTCAGTGTGCTCAGACAACTTCGAAATAAAATACACAGCAATTTTATAGATGATTTTTTCTACAACTATAACTGACTAAAATACTCGTAAACAGGGAAAAAGAGAGCAAATGGCATTAACCATTTGCCAACGGAAGCAGCCTCTAAGGCGCACAAGCCACACAATTTCAAACAAATGCACACACTGCCAATGTGTGATTGAGCTGATTAACGAAGTGCGTCAATAAATTCTTACCATCACCGCTTGCAAGCTTCCTACGCACACACACGAGACTGTGCAAACTGAACGTTCTGCTATGATGCCACGCACTGTACGCTGTACCAAGTGCAGCTGTATAGCAGTGTGTGTGCATGTGCGTGTGCAAGTTTATGCCTCTGTGTTCGAGCTCTTATCCTTTTAGCCATTTGGTATGGCAAGTTGTCAGCAAACGCTTGATGCTCACTTTTTCAACTGCTGCAAATACAAACACAAATACAAATACAAATAAAATCAGTGCGTGAACTTGCATGAAGAAACCGTAAAATGGAAGGCAAGTATGCAGCAGCAGAAATGGGCAGCAAGTAGAATGAGAAGCTAAAAAATCATACAAGTCGACGTCAAGTCGAACACGTCTCTTCATGGCAAGACATTGAAATATGAACAAAAATCTGTCTGACGCGACTGACACAAACACTTGCACACACTTTACGACTACCACGCGGGCAGGCAGGCACACACGAACACACTCACATGCATGTAGAGGTATGTGCATACCATATGTACTACACGTATGTATGTATGTATGTGTGTATGTCACTCATGTGGCATGTACGACGTTTTGTTTGATTATATGCTTTGCAGGAGATCAACTTTGCTGCCAGACTAAAGCATTTTTTCTGTTTATAGTGTGTGTGTGTGTGTGTGCATATTTGCCCTCCTCCTTCACCACTCTGAACGCATTTCTCTAGTTGACTTGAGTTCGCTTCCGTTCTGTGCTCCTTACGAGTGTAGTAGTACATGTCTAACCTGCCATCCGGCCAACGTGTTGACTACTCTCGTTGCCAGCCACTTTTCCTCAACAAACAAGTCAGTTGTTGCTACAATCTTTCATCAGCACTTTTTGTGCTGCTTATCATTGAAATGGCATCGACATCGATACGTGTAAGAAGAATTGGAAATATGTACTTCAACACACACACTCGCACTCGTCCATACGTTCACATATACACACATACATGCACACACATATTTATAAAAGTAGCATTGAAAGAAACGCATTGGATGTATCATAAAACAGTATTTGTAAATATTTACCTTTGGTTAAAAAAATTTGAAAACAAAAATAGCAAAAGCACACCTTGGCAATATTTGCTGCCATTGCAGTGGATTTAAGTGGCTGTGTGTGGGTGGAGCACTGCTCAAGCACTTCCTGGTAATTGCAGTTTAGCAATGTTTTATATTAGCACTCTTGCTGGTACTTGATTTGATGCTTTATCAAGGAGCGAGCGCATTGCGAGCTGGGTTCATGCATTGAGCATTATTGGAGATTGTAATCAAGTGCTTGTATCGAGTGTGGCAAATGAATACTGAGTAGCAGTGTTTTATGCTTTTATGTTACAGCTCTTTGCCTGCCCCTGCTTGCTTTCAGCGAATTTATACATTTTATTGTATACTTTCTAAGTTTGTTTTTTGCTTTGAGTGTTTGTTTTTGTTGCAAAAGTTATTTCGAGAGAAAAATTAATTAAATGAAAGTTTCGAAAAATGTAAATTTAAAGTGTGCGCTTTGCCTTTTGGAGAATATATAATAATAGATTAGAGTCGGTGCTTTATGAGCTTTGCACTTCGATCTTATTTGTACAAAAATAATTTCTTCTCTCGGGAAATCCTGTGGAGACGGAGCTCGTCTTATTTACGAAGAAATATGAAACACCTAGAGTCGCATTCCCCTCAATTACGGCCGCTCCGTTGATGCTCTCTCACAGCGTGAAGTATCTGGGACTCATCCTTAACAAATGACTCACACGGAAGCTCAACATTGAGGAGGAGCTTTCATTCTACATTTCTGCAATGGATAAACTCTTATTTGAGCAATAGACGCTGTGTTGTAACAATCGATGGTATTTCATCTACCTCCTTTGCTGCCACCTCAGGTATTCCGCAAGGAAGTATCTTGGGACCGCTTTTATTTGTGTTATTTAGTAATGACATCAAAAGTTGTTTCACATTTGCTAAATTTTTGCTTTATGCTGATGACCTTAAGATCTTCTCAGCGATCAAGACGCAAGAGGATGCCATTAAACTTCAAGCCGATATGAATACGCTTTACTTGTTGTGCCAGAATTCACGATTTTCGCTGAACTTATCTAAGTGCTTCCAAATATCTTACTCGAAAACATCTAACATTTTGTGCACTAAGTACAGGATCTCAGCATGTGTCCTGCAGTATGTTAGCGAGTTTAAGGACCTTGGCGTCATCTTCGATAACAAATTCTCTTTTAATAGCCATATAAATTATATTACTTCTAAATCTTTTTCGATGTTGGGCTTCGTCAGACGAAACGCCACTAAGTTCTCTGATCCCTATACCATTAAGTTACTCTATACATCTTTTGTTAGATCTCATTTAGAATATGCTGCTTTTATTTGGAGACCTTGTAGTCAGCAAGCTATCAATAGAATCGGACGTGTGCAAAAAATATTTCTCAAATATGCCCTTCGGTCCCTGAATTTTATTGATCCCATGCCATCATATTCTGATCGTCTCATGCTTATAAGTCTCAAGTCCTTAGAGATTCGTAGGTCTATACTGTGTCTGTCTTTTATTCATAATATTATATTATTACTGGAGTAATTGATTGTCCCTGCTTGTTCGAAAGGATTCGATTTAATGTTCCCCAGCGATCTCTTAGGAACTTCTGCCCTTATTATGGGGGAAACTTTAAAACTACGTATGCCAGTAATGCTCCTATTACTCGTGCTTTACGGGAATTAAATGCCGTTCATAATGATGTTCTTCTTGATTTCTCGCTTTCAAGAACAGCATTTTTAAATCTTTTGAGTTCTGTATTATAGTTAGTTAGTAGCTAGTATAGTTTTTAAATACATGTAATATATTTGTAGTTTAATCTAAGCAACTTTTGTATCATAGTCTGTAAGGATTGTAATTCATAGACTTATTAAATAAATAAATAAATAAAAAGAATTATGAAGGCAGCACCTTGTATGGGTGCAGCGGCGCTATAGGCAAAAAATGGAACCTCTCGCCCAAAGTTACAATTATAATTCTACGGACTCCTTGTCTGGTGAAGCTTGCTGGAAAGGATGACATCAGTTAAGAAGCTGGAGGTGGTCCAAAAGTCCGCCCGCAAGGTATCAGTGAGGCACACTCAGATTGAGATGTTCGGGATATAAGATAAACTTGGGCATACGGACACTCCAGTATTCTTTAAGTGCATCTCCATGGTGCTGGATCTTTGTACACCTACACCTTTCCATCCATATGCCTTCAAGGGAAGAGTGGGCGGTGTTCAACATTTGGAGACAGAGCATTACAAACATGCTTAATGGCTCGAAGCTGGAGGGCAGAATTGGTGGGGGAGTATACTGCGAAGAGCTCCTCATCAAGCACAATCTAGGTTTCTGGACCGAGGGTAGCCGTAATCAAGGAAGCAGTCAATTAGTTGCTTATTTCTGTAATTACTGTTAAGGACATACATATCTACTTTGACCATAAGGCGCCAATTAGGGCCTTGCGCTCGTTGTTTGTGCGCTCGAAATTAATTAGAGAATGCCTAACTTCTTTCTTGATTGCATGCGAATGCTTCGCTATTAGGCTCATTTGGTTTCCCGGTCACAGCACCATAGAGGAAAACAGCTGGGCTGATGAGTTGGCTGAACAGGGAACCCTGGAAATAGATTCATCCCAAAACGAGGGGATTGGGGAATCTGTGGTCTACTCCTGAAAAGAGGGGCCTCGCGTCTACCCAGCGAGCGCTGACGTGCAAAGTTGTGAAAACTTTCTGGCCATGGGTAGATCGGGGGTGCTCGCGGGAACTTCTAAGTCTAACAAAGCCGCAGCTCTCGAATTTTATTGGGATCCTTACCCGACATTGTCCGCTATGTGTCTATGCGGTGAGACTCGGGATTGCTTCAAGTTCTTTCTGCAGAAGCTGTCTGGAGGATGAGGTGCAATCATCTCAACACCTTCGTTTCAGCTGCCCTGCTCTCGTAAGGCAAAGATTTAGACATCTGGGCACTCACATTTTTGTTAAACCTGCGGGTATTGCGGGCTTGCATATCACACACATATTGCAGTTCATCAGTAAGTTGAAGCGGTTCATACAATCGTAATTAGTCACTGTTGGTCGTCATCTACCAATCCAAAGCCTCTTTTTACTATTTCCGATAGCCTCATCAAATTCACTATGCTAAATATAGCACCAGTATGGGAGAAATCCTTGGAGATTCAAGCATATAGAAAGCAATACGAGGTACTGTACAGACTTTGCGCGGTTTAGCGATTTAGCGATTTAGCGATTTAGCGATTTAGCGATTATAGAAAAAGAGAAGGCTGCATTCTTACTAAAATGACAAGAGCGTTAGAAACCCCGATAAAGGAGGGTGAACTTTACCACTAATTTTAAACATCAAAAAATGGTTTAAATCGAAGCTATCGTGAGCTTGACATCCAGCTAACACAATTATTGACACGCCATGGTTGCTAACAGAAGTTTGTACATCGATTTTGGGGATTTGACCAGTATGCCATGAAGAGGAAAATACAAGGCTTGTGTTTTTTGTACGCCCACAATTTGCGCCTAGCAGAGGAGATTTAGCTACTCTATCCGAAGAGCTGCTAATACCAGTAAAGACAGTCGACATCAGACCTGACTTCAAAGTATGCGTGGGATAAGATTTCATCAGCAATCAGCGATTGCATTGCTTAAAGCACGCAGAGGTCTACGAGCTCAGTGGCAATTAAAGGGACGATAGTTAAAAAAAAAATGGACCCTTAAGCTGACGTGAGAAAAATATTTTGGGAGGGAGAGAGCAGGTCTTACTGAGATGGTTTCATTCTAAAATTAACAAAACTGTGGTATTCTTAAAGTACATACAACGTTTGATGGACTGCATGTGAAGAGTAACTGATTGTTAATGTTATCGTATTTTATCAAAGTTGGGTTGATTGCGTTTCCTAAACTTTGATGCAACAATAATTGCATGGAAATTTCAAGCACAATGTGAAACTTTAATGAGCCGTAAATTACACTTAAGGATGTGTAGATATAGTATATTTAATCGGATTTTATCTAAAGAGCAGATGGGCAATGGAAAAATCCAATGAAAAAGTAGTTTGCTAGTCCCCCCATTTCTTCAGCGGTCATTAATACACTGAATAATCAGGAAAAATTGCTAAATACTACCCCTGCAACTGTCCCACATTGGCAACGACGCTGCATCGCTCGCTACATACGAGTATATGAATGCATAGCTGCTACGTCTCATCAATCTTTTACTGAGTGGGTTAGTTTTATATGCAAGTAGAGAATTACCACTTTTTTCCTTGAAATATTTAATGTTAAAGACTTTCATTCTCGTCCAATGTAAGAGTTAAAGGCATAACTGAATAAAAGTCAGCAAATAATTTTTTTATTTTTTCAATTTTTTTTTAATTTTTCAATGTTTTTCATTAGTATTTCTAAGCGCTCTTGGCAGTTTTGGATTACACAAATTTTAGTCAATTAACAATCAATGGTTTTTACTTTCCATTCTATTTCTCTTATTATTTACTCATACTCGTATATGCAAATTTTAAACGCTCAAATGTCTGCAAGTAAATATTGACCGATGCTCTCATTTTTCAAATTGCGCATAAAAGTATGCTATGCAAAGTTGTCATTGCCGATATTGATGATGAAATTTCAAATAAAATGTATGTAAATACCAGTGTGCCTGCAAACAAACAGTATTCTTAGCACATACCAATTGAGGGCACACACAGGCACTAGCACAAAAACAATAAATGGACACATAAGCGCTCCCATTTTGTTTACCATAGCTACAATGCAGAATACGTATTTTCAGATAGCAGACATTTTCGATTTTCTGCTTTTTGATTCACGGCTTTTGGTTATCTGTGCAGCATACAATTGGCCGCTCTGCATGACACTGTAAGTCTTATAAAATAAATAACTACGGAATTTTGAGTGCATTTGTTGAAGACACTTATTTGGTCTATCATAAAAACAAAAAGCCGAATCATGTCGCCACTGGCATGTAAAGCCAATAAAGGCAGGCAACAACAACAATAATAACAAATAAAATGAATAAATACGACATGGAAGGCAATGAGATATACGTACATATTTATGGAGGTAGAAACAAAGAATTCTATAAAACGCTCACAATCCTTGGCATGCTGTCGCACACATGCAGACATATCTATATGTACGTATGCATATACACATACAAAGATATGTTAGCATACGTGTAGTAAAAAATATTATTTGCTAAAAGATAAAAAATTTATCCAACTGTTTTCTTTTCTATAAAGTGCAAATGCACCATACTAGTTAGAGTTTTTTCGCTTCTGGTTAGACTCTTTTTAACTGTTTAACCCTTCAACTCTTCTTTAATTCTTTTGATATTCTTAAGGTTAAAGAAACTAAGTTCGATTTATCAAGCAAGTAATGAAAGCAAAAACGAATGGTTTTGAAAAACATAGCTTAATTTGATCCATATCTTCTACTCAAATATGAACGAGACGGTATCAATAAAACGGTCCGCGGATGACATATGGCAAAAATAAATTTTATTTTTTGGTAGGACTGTTATAAGCTTACATGGCAAATTTCAGCGTGATATGTCACATAGTTTGTTTTCTGTGCTACTGTAAACAAGTCAAGCTCGAGTGTGTTCTTGGAGTTTAACGATGGAAATTCAAAGAATTTGTTTGAAATTTTGTTATTCCAAAAAAATTTCGGCTTCAGACGCCTTAAGAATGTTGCAGACAACTTATGGGGACTCTGCTCTATCGCGTGCACGTGTTTTCCAGTGGTACAAATCGTTCAAAGAGGGCCGTACATCGGTTGCCTCATGAACGTCGTCCAGCAACATCAGTAAACGACGAAAACATCGGAAAAGTAAAGGAAATTGTGCTTGAAAATCGCACAAATCGCAAAATCGGTTAACGCTGAATATTATTTAGACGTTTTAAAGCGTTTGAGCGAGAACATTCGTCTTAAAAGGAAGGAATTGTGGGACAACAAGTCATGGTTCTTCCATCACGATAATGCACCAGCTCACACATCACGTCTTGTTCGCGATTATTTGAACAAAAATAATGTTAATATCGTTCCGCAAGCACCATATTCGCCTGATATGGCTCCATGTGACTTTTTCCTGTTTCCCAAGCTCAAGTTGCCGCTCCGTGGAAAACATTTTGAGACAATTGAAGTCATAAAAGAGAATTCGAAGAACACACTCGAGCTTGACTTGTTTACAGTAGCACGGAAAACAAACTATATGACATATCACGCTGAAATTTGCCATGTAAGCTTATAACAGTCCTACCAAAAAATAAAATTTATTTTTGCCATATGTCATCCGCGGACCGTTTTATTGATACCGTCTCGTTCATATTTGAGTAGAAGGTATGATGCCATATGGTAATTTGAATTTCTATTTATGTAAAAACTTAAAGTAGTCACCCAATTGAATCCAAATTTTGATATAAACTACTTTCATTCGGACACCATCGTTTTTTTGTAGAGTACGTAAGAAGGAAATTTGAGAAGGCATACATATCTATTAAAATATATATATATATATATATATACGAGTATATAATTGGCGCGTATACCCTTTTTGGGTGTTTGGCCGATCTCCTCCTTCTATTTGTGGTGTGCGTCTGTCTTGATGTTTTTCCACAAATGGAGGGACCTACAGTTTCAAACCGACTCCGAACGGCAGATATTTTTTTTTTATGAGGAGATTTTTCATGGCAGAAATATACGCGGAGGTTTGCCATTGCCTGCCGAGGGGCGACCGCTATTAGAAAAATGTCTTTCTCTATTTTGGTGTTTCACCGAGATTCGAACCTACGTTCTCTCTGTGAATTCCGAATGGTAGTCACGCACCAACCCATTCCGCTACGGCGGAATTATTAAAAGGAGTTAAATGTGGCGCAAAATTAATCAGCCTATCGAAAGATTTATAATTTTTTAAATGGCGTTGTACATCAGTCATATTTGGCACTTATAAACTAGGCAGCTGTAGTATAGAAACGGACATGCAATGAAGAGCGTAAAGGTCAAAATAAAGGTTTTCCTCATTGGATATCAAACAGAAGGTAAATAGGAACATTTCCAAGTTCCAGATTTTAACTATGATTTCCACCTTTCCACAAAATAAAAATATATATGTATGCTAATAAATTGGTATTGTTATGAGTACATGAACAGGGTTGCCGACTACGTTGTTTTCTTCTTTTTTTGTACGAGAAGGAAGTATCGCAAGCACCATCAGTGTTGAACACTAACCCGAATTTAACCTTCCACCGTCAATATACCGATCCCCTCCCGGCACTACTGTAAAGTAAATCGTCGGGAGGCTGTTGAAAACTAACTGACTCTAAGTAAGTTACTCTTCCGTCCAAAGTGCATGCACTTTCATTCTCCCACAGTTTTGTTTATTTCCGAAGTTTTGTTTCTTGAGAGTCCGTTTCTTTGTCAAGTATCGTCTGTTTAGCTGGCGCTGACTTCGTTGACGCCTGCGTGCTTTAAGCAATGCAATCGCTGATTGCTGATGAAAACTGATCACACGAAAACTTTGAAGTTGACCCCTTTTCTGGTATTATCGGCTCTTCTGATAAAGTAGCTAAATCACTTCTGGTAGTCGCAAATTGTGGGTATTTAAAAAACACATGTCTTGTATCTTCCTCTTCATGGCATACTGAACAAGGGGCGGCTCACGTAGCCTAAAGCGATATACGTACTTCTGCTAGCAACCATGGTCTGTCAATAATTGTGTTAACTGGAAGTTAAGCTCACGATAATTTCGTCTAACCATTTTTCGATGTTTGGGATTAACGTAAAGGTTCACCTTCATTTTGTTGAGTTTTCCCAACGCTCCTGCTATTTTATTAAGTTTACTATGTTAACAGGGACTGAGTATGGCAAATACATGAAAATATTACAATTTGAGTATACCTATATTTGGAATATTGCTGGATGTATTTTGAAACTGGAATGCCACCTGTCTCAAAAATTTAAATGAATTAGGTATGCCATTAAAAAGTATTTACAAAATTCGCATCAGACGAAAATGTCTAGAGTAAATTTTAATTTATAAATATATTTTTAACAGCGTTGCCGCGTATCTAAGCGGTTAATCAAAAAAATTTTAGAAGAGTTGCCACTTTTCACAAATTTTTTTGATTATTTTTTTCTTCGCACCAAAAGGTATTTAAAAAATTGTCCTTTTTTTATAAAACTGTGTTTTGTTTTTACATTTGAAATGAAAAAATATGTAAAGAGTTTCCACTTCTTGACAAAACTATTTATTAATTTTATTTTCTTAATACTATTCTTTAGTAATTTTTTTCAATTGGAAAGGAAAAGATACTTAAAGAGTTGCCACTTCTTGATAACAATTTTTATTATATCTTTTAAATCCAAATAAAAAGATATTTAAAGAGTTTTCACTTATTAATAAAACTGTGTTTGTTTGTGTCAAACGAAAATATATTTAAAAAGTTGCCACACTTTAGTGAAAACCTTAACTTTTTTTTAGTTTCAAGCGAAAAGATATTTTTCGAGTTGCCGCTTTTTAATAAAAAACTACTTACTGTTTCTTTAGTTTCAAACGGAAATATATTAAGAGGGTTGCCGCTTTTTAATAGAAATATGAATTGGTTTTAGTTTCAAATGAAAAGATATTTGAAAAGTTGCCCCTTTTTAATAAACATATTTACTATAATATTTTTATAATTTAGTGAAAATTATTAAATAAAATGTTTAATCCAGAAAAAAATTTTGAATTTATAAAAACTTCTCACTTTTTAATAAACCTTTTTTAAGTTTTTAATTTCTTAAGAAAATATTCTTATTATATTTTTTTCTGGATAAAAATATTTATTATAATTTTTAGTTTCAAATAAAAAGATACTTAAAGAGGTTATTCTTTTAATTAAAACAGTTTATAATTTGTTTTTATGTCAAACGAAAAACGTTTAAAGAGTTGCCACTTTTCAATAAAAATACTTAATGTTTTTTTTAATTTCAAACGAAAATGTATTAACAGGATTGCTACTTTTTAAAACAAATATTTATTAATATTTATTTATATTTTTATAATTTTAAAAACAAGCACATCTGGTACTCTAATGCTTTTCAAACAAAAGTTTGTTATTTTTAATTTTTGGCTAATATGTTGCGAAATATTAATCGAAAAACTGATTAAAGTAAGAAAGTTAATAAACAGCAGCATAAAAGCAAAAATCTTGGAGGACCTTTAAAAAGTGAATATATTTTCATTGCTTGCATTATTATCATTCCAACGGAGGTACAACTCGAATTTTAAATATTGCACTTCTCAATTCTATGAGCGTTTGAACGAAGCTCAGGGCCAGCTCCGTAAGTTGCGCAGTTGGGTTCTAGATGTAGGCTTTCCATATCGTCAATTATTTTTTCTACAGTCAGCAAACTAGTCAATTCCTGAACAGCCAGAGACTAGGAGACAATAACAGATTTAGTATATGCACATGCATTTGAAACCAATTGAAACCTATATAGTATCTGGCCATTGAATTATGACCTTTATACCCTTTTTTATTTGGAAAAGCCCAAATTAGATTGAAGTTCTCAGAAAAAATGCCATCGGTCATAATTCAATGGCCAGGTACTGTACTTTCTCTTAACATACTCTTCTATTTAATCAGACTGATCCATAGCAAAACTTAAGGAATTACTGTTAGCAAACAAAAATGAAATAATAAAAAGTAAAAAACCATTGCCAGTTGAATTTTTTCCCATATTTATTTAATTTTACAGCGTAAAAATGTACTTCCTATATGTAGACTATATTCGCCTACGCTTTAAAGAATCACTTAAAGAGGCAGAAAAACTTTGCGAAACAAATTAAAGTCTTAAAGGGTTAAAGTTGGTCTTGTTTTAGTTTAATTTCCTTCAGAGACTGCTCGAAAGTCAACACTATACTTACATTTGTATAGACATACATATGTATATGTTTGTCATTGACGCACACACATACGCTCACAGCAAGCATTCCCTCGCTTCTGCATAAGCTGATATGCACACAACCAAGCATTCTCGTCGGCATTTTCAACTTAGCTGTCTGGCATTTGCATACAGAAATGTCTAACATGCAATACATATATACACAATTTATACATATGTATATACACACATATACACTTACATACATTTACACATATTTACATACATTTGTGTGTACGTTTATTCACTTGTTGACGTGCTGATAGCCAATGAAAATTTAAGTGAATTAATTTCGTCATTTTTCCTCAAGCAACTTAACTTTCTTACTTGCATGTTGTCGTTCACGGCAAGGATTTTCACTTCACCACACAGTATTACATTTTGCTTTAATCCCATTATTTTATATACTTGCCTATACGTCGGTTTGCGTGTTCAACATATTGTACGCTGCCTACATCCGTGTAATCATATAAGGCAATGACAATCAACTTGGTAGTCATAAAATATTCAATAGTTTATTCATAAGACAAACACAAACTCTGCTTGGGGCTATTTTACTCCTTTGTGGCATTTGGCGTAATTAAATTCTAAGCCAATGAATTATAATTTCAATCTCGAAATCCTTATTC
This sequence comes from Anastrepha fraterculus, assembly GCA_037575425.1. NCBI lineage: Eukaryota > Metazoa > Arthropoda > Insecta > Diptera > Tephritidae > Anastrepha > Anastrepha fraterculus. Next base: position 104,748 of record JAYXIM010023053.1, on the reverse strand, counting down.
TGAATTCCTTTTCAGGGTGTAGTAATTATTTAAGTTTGCGGCAGGATTTGTTTCGAATGAATTTAAGGTGGAAATGCAAATAAGCGTAAAATGAAAAGGAATTTGTTTGTGCAACCTTTTGCAAATATTTATTAGCTGGTTAAAGTGTTTGAATCGCCTGCTGTACGCCATTGATTTTGTAATATTTATTACATTTTATTTTTTGACAGTGTGCCTTAAAGACTTGCCGAAGTCAAAATGTTTCCTATGGCTCAAATTGTTTTGAGAGAATATAATAAAATATAGCTCATATTAGCACAAGGAGTACAACACTTTAAGAGCACCCAACTGAAAACTTCGACGCATTGATTGTGATGAATTCTTGGTGGTAAAGTTTTACTACAAAGTCTCTTGATTGTGCAAAAGGACTGCTCAAGAGGAACTATTGACTGGTAAAAAATGTTGATCCTTCTTTGAGCAAGCCATTTTTATTTGAATTGTGAGTCAAATAATTTTCAATCTCAGAGAGAACAAAATAAATGTGTTTATAGGATTGTTTCTATATCTCCAACAAGAAAAATGAAATAAATAATTGGCGCGTACACTTCTACTTGGTGTTTGGCCGAGCTCGTCCTTCTATTTGTGGCGTGCTTCTTGATGCTATTCTACAAACGGAGGGACCTACAGTTTTGAACCGACTCCGAACGACAGACATTTTTATGACGAACTTTTTCATGGCAGAAATTCACTCTTAGTCGTGCCATTGCCTGCCGAAGGGCGACGGAAATTAGAACATTGTTTTTTTTATTATTTGAGCATGAGATTCGACCCTATGCACTACTGAATGTTAGTCATGCACCAACCCATTCAACTATGGCGGCCGCCGTAGGTGTACATTTAAATAAAAAAAACAGTCGTCTAAAAGCAGAAATTATTTGACTTTCCCTTTCAGAAATTTAATAATGTTTTAATTAAATATTACACTGTTAACGACACTAAAGATTTTATTATATACGCAACCAAAGCCGCGGGCACCAGGTAGTGCAGTTAAGTGGCTACCGGTTGATCCAGCTGTACACTTAGGCCAAAAAACGTGGGTCTATTATAATACAACATTTGGCTTAACTATTTTCTTTTCAGCCTTAAAGTGGCTCCTGAGAATCTCATGAGTACCTTTCAGTTGGTAACCTACACCTGTCGCTTAAGGAAATTAATTATATTCTTACTTCGGAAAAATAAATAGGTAAAGACAAGGATATTTTATGCAAAACTGATGACGAACAAAACAGAGATTACATCTAGGTAGGTAGGTAAAATGGCAAGAGTACCACAGGCATAATTCAAGTAGCACTGACGTGCCGTTTTGATACCATAATGAGGACCACTACCTGTGAAAAGTTTTAGGCAAGAGAAAAACCGACTACAGCCATCCAGTCCTGTTGATGTAGTGGAGGAGAGAAAAGAGATCTAGGCTGGAGAATTTCTTCAAGTCACCCCCAAAGGGCACACTAAAGACTGTCAAGCGCCTAGCCGCCAGAGCCGGACATTTGCAGAGAAAGTGTTCAACAGTCTCTTTCTCTGCAGGATCCCCACAGCTTCTGAAATAGGGGTTGTACGGAATTCTAAGCTTCTCCGAGTGAGTTGCGATCAACCAGTGGCCATTGAACACCGCAATGAGTTTGGAAATTGGATGGCGGGAGAGTTCCATCACCTTAAGCGTTCTGTTTCTATCGTATTGAGGTCATAGTGATTTTGAAATAACACACGATGAGACAGACCCCCATCTCTCTTGCGCTTTTTTTTAGGAAGAAATTGTGTAGTTTCCCTTTAACGACGGTCAAGGGGATACCGATATCTGAGAAGGGGACAGCTGAAACCGGTTCTGTCGACCTCTTCCTGCCAAGCTCCTCGGCAATTTCATTTCCCTCTATATTTCTGTGCCCAGGAACCCAGAAAAGGGAAATGTTTCCTGCACGTTCAAGACGTTTGAGTTCCTCCTTACAGGAGTTCACCAAAAGAGAGCTGCAATACGGCGACGACAGGGTCTTGATCGCAGCTTGACCATCGGAAAAAATATTAATGTCTCCCTCCTTACAGCGATCTCGAAGCATTTTGCATGTTTGCAGGTTCGCGAAAACCTCTGCTTAAAAAACGCTGCTCGTTTTCGGCAGTTGAAAAGAGACCGAAATGCTGACTGATTTAGAGAAAACCTCCGCTCCCACTCCAGATTCCATATTGAATCCGTTAGTGAAAAGAGAGGTACCTATATCCGTGCCGACTCTCCCCTCTTTCCAATCTTGCCTGCTCGGAAAGATAGCCCTAGCACAACCATCAAATCCCAGTTTGCGGAAGGAGAGATCAGTGCGAAGAACAGAGAAGGAAGTGGAGATCTGCTTCAAGATGCTACTATGTCCTAGAGGAAGATGTCTCCAGGGGCCAATCTCCTTCAGCCTAATAGCGCTCTGAGCAGCAATGGACGTAACTTGCAGAACCACGGGGAGTAAGTGCAGAATAACGTTGAGCGCAGCAGTGGAACATATTCTACAAGCATCAGAAATTCCCATACATGCAGTTCTCTGCACTCTCTCTAGTTTAGTGGTGTTGTAGCCCTTCTGAAAAGCTAGTCACCAAACTGAAAATTGGAAGAACCACTAAAAGACCCCATTTTTTGCCGAACATAGATTTACAGGCGTATGTAGAAGGCTATACTGACCTTCTTAACTCGACTTTCCATGTGCAGCTTACAGTGAAGCTTGGGGTCAAGTATTACACCAGGATACCTGACTTCCGATGCGAGTGTAAGACACTGGTTGTTTAGTCATGGAAGCTTAAAAGGTGGAGGCTTGTATTTCCTGGTGAATAGCATCAACTCCGTTTTGTCAGAGTTGACTCTGAGACCGCAACTGGCAGCCCAACTACTGAGTGTAGCCAGTGCACCTTCCAAAACTTCAATCCTTAGTAATGGGAAGGGTCCTGATACCATTAGGACTAAGTCATCGGCATATGCTACCACCTTTACTCCCCCCCTGTTTAAGAGAGTAAAAGGTTCATCCATAGCTACTAGCCAAAGGAGAGGCGAGAGGTCGCCGCCCTGTGGTGTACCTCTATGAACGAATCTAGTGATTCTAGCCCCTCCTGCCACACTGCCACAGCATTTTTTCCCCTACCGCCAAGCAGGGACGAGATCCAGAGGTGGATAGGTATTTCTACCCACAGCCTATTTAAAGCAGTGACAACTGACTCAGCCGTAATATTATTAAAAGCACCCTCTATGTCTATAAAGGCCGCTAAAGTGAATTGTTTACCCTCCAGAGATTTCTTTACAGTCCCTACTACCTCATGTACGGCTGATAGATTCCCTTTGAGGTAAGCGTGTTGGGCTGGAGACAATCTGGTTTCCAAGTGCTCTCGAATGTGATAGTCGATCACTCTTTCGAGCACTCATAGAATAAAAGAGGTAAGACTTATGGGCCTGTAGCCCTTGGGCAAGACGTGGTTCCTCCTTCCTTCAAGTTCGGAAAAAATTGATAGAAAAAGTGTTTATAATCGCAGTCGCCCATCGGCAGGCGATAGCAAATCTCGCATGTTTTTTGAAAAAGCTTCTCATAAACAGCAATCTGCCATTCGCAGGTGGCATAAAACTGTAGATCCCTCAAAGCTGTGGAATGACATCAATTCTTCAATTGTATAAGAACCAAACCCCCAATAAATACCTATAGCACAGGGAATTATTCACAAGTTTTTAGAATTTATTTGTTTCTAATTTAATTTTTACGTTTTTTGTTTTAAGAAAATATAGTTAATTTTCCTACAAAACATATGTAAATAAAACTTTAAAACTCTGTGCAAATTAAAATAAAGAAAAATTCGACAAATTTTCATAATTCAAAAATATGAAATTTAAAATTGAAGTCCACTCAATTTGGGCGTATAAAGTGCAATTTTCAAGTGACTTCGAAATTTCAATCATTTTGGCTTTTTTCGTTTTGTTTTTGCTAACAGTACGATGAATACATTTAATTATACCTCTGTGTTTAATAAAAATATTGATTCAAATTTTAGCAAAAATATTTGAAATTTCACTTCCTTTGATGGCTTCGAACGTATGGAATTAGGTGATGAAGTTCAAAAAATTTGTCCTTTTTGGCGTTTTGTGGATTTTCAACCTGCCATAAAAAAATATAATAGGTAAAAAAACAAAATTTGCCCTTGGATAACAGCAATTTGACTTAATTAAATCCAATATTTTCTACTCCATTTCTTTATTTTTCATTATAAAACATACCTCTAAATATATGTAACATATATAAATGGCCAAATTAATTTTAAAAATTTCTACTTTTGCAAAATTACATATATTTTCTTTAAAAAATCAAACAGCTAAAGAGTTTCAACCGAAAATAATATCAAAATCAACCGCACTTTATTATCTTTGCATGTTTAGATTATACGGCTTATTATCATAAAAAATGCTATTTACAACCTGCCAAGCCATAATGCTAATTTATCAAATATTTTTCTCAATTTTCCATTCCACACGACCACCCTAAACATACCTGGAAATTTTTATTCATTTATTTTCTTGTTTTTATAAAAATAAACTAAAGTAAATTTTAATGTTAGCAAAACAAAGTCACGTCTCATTTACGCTCTCCTGCGGCACATGCAGGTACAATTTCATTGACTGGGCTTGCGAAATTATCCGCAAAATATGCTACACAACCTTCTCACTCGTTGCCAAACAATGGTATGAGCTTGAACTGTATCGAACTCCAACATGCTGCTACAACAGGTTCGTTTGGCACGACATACATACATTTGCACATATAATGAAGAACATTTCCGAAGGTACGGGTAGTGGTCTGCTGATTTTTAAGCAGCGCGGTAAGTGTTGTATGGGATATATTTCTTTTAAGTTTTGTTGCTTAAGTACGAGGTTTTTTGTGAAATATGTAAACTAAAGTACTGAATAGCTTTTAAGCTGTATAAAAAGATTTTTCTTAAAATTTTTTTGAGGTTTTGTCAGTATAATTATTTATGAAGCATAAGCATGAATGGGAATGAAGTAGGGACGTATTAGCAAGAGGTGCTGCGGCCTTGCTGCTAATAGAACCCGAGCTTTCCTTACTATGGGACAAAACACCATCAAGGAGAAGCTTAGGAGAGAAGAGCTAAGGCTAAGGGAAATTATGGGGATACACCAGGCTAAATCAGTAGAGGTTTATGAAACTCCTAACCATCCTTAAGGATAAACTGAGAATGCTCAAGGACATTCTCGATTCCCGTGGACTCAAAGTAATAGCGGAGAAGGTTGAGACATTTCGGCCAATTGCAGCCAGAAGAAACGTATATACGCTCAGCTCAAACCAGCTAGTTCATGCCATTGTCGTTAAATTATTATAAATATTTTTTTTCTTAATACTAGAATAAGTAATTATCAAATATTGTTCATATATTTTACTTTTATTTGCAATAAATACTTCTACTACTACTACTACTACTAATTAATTTTGTTATTTGACGTGATGTCCAAAACTCAAATGTTTTCGAGTTATTAGATTTTAAAGATTATTAAAAAAAAAATATTTTAATTTTGCTTATGGTCCACTTTTTTTCAACTCTTGCCAGGTAATAAAAGTTATCATCAAAAATTTAACCAATTCATGAACCACGATTAGGAATTTTCGGTATTTCACCAAGTATTTCCGACTTCACGCCATTAAGACAAATTATTTTGTACAAAAAAAAAACTTTTAAAACTAGTTCGCCTTTTTAGCTATCCAAACTGATTAAGTAGTAGAACGTAACAAAACATAAACTCCAAACACTACCAGTTTAGTACCAGACAAAATTTAAACAAACGAAAAAAGTCAGTTGAAAATTTGTTTGTGGTCGGAAGACCTAATATGTGGGCACTTCTCACTATTTTTTGAAAAACCAAAACCCATCACATTTGCTCATTTTCTGACTAGGCAGTGCCTTTTAGAAAATCTTATCACATCAGATCATTTTCACATCTCGGACTGGTTCCCGGTACCATTTCGTTAAGTGAGATCTGACTGGTTGAGTTTTTGTTCCACCTTTCACTAACTAACCAGAAGGTGAATTCCGTAAGTATCAGTTTGCAGCTTGCAAGCGGGGTGTGCAGGTCTTTTTTAAGGAAAAGAAAGAAGACGTAATTTGCGTCACAAATGTGGTGTGGTTTGTACTAAGCAACCACCTCCTGAAATACCAAAATACAGTTCAGCGCAAATTTTGTATTAAAAGTGATAAACCCCGAAAGTCCTATTGCGGCTTGAGTAGCAATAAATGGGCAGACGTCTTTTGGTAAAAATGCACCTCCAAGCTGTTTCACAACCTAAAAGCCGCAGCAGATATTTCCTAGACGAAAGCGTGACATCAAGGTCTCAAAACAAATGTCTGCACTACCAAGTTGACTGTGGCAATTATTGCTCCACTCGTCCCTGCTAGAGTTTGTGGGGTTACAAGTGTTCTCAACAGCTGAGATCTTTGCACTGTCTTAAGTGCTGCACGGAAGTGAACGAAACATTTTTTATATGTTCGAGTGCGCTCAAGTTTAATTATTTCACTAGGATGCTACCTTAAAGCAAAACGCAGCAAGATCAGCTGATTTAAAATGGCGTTTAAAGCTTCGCCTGAAGGGATTCTAAGTGCCAGTTATGGCAAAACACACTTGAATATTATTAATTTATTGAACCATAGAGCACTGCGACCCCTGGTGTGATCTATTTTACTTGACAATGAACCTATATTTGAAGACTTATTTTTAATTTGTGCACTTTCGCGTGTTTTTTGTTCTATATTGCCAATGAAATCACAGTCAAAACGCTTGGTTGAGTGGATTTTCATGTTGAAGAGTTAAAAATTCCCAAGCGAAGTTCTCTCCTCGCCAAGCTAGCAAAAAATAGAAATGCTTCTTCTTCTACTAATTCTAGTTTGCTGAGATGATAACAAAGAATTCAGTGCCCTTTAAAATAACTAGTAAGAGTTCGTAAGGCCTCTCTATCTAGATTTAAGAGCCTACTAATGGCTACTCAAGAAGGAGAGATAAATTGTTTTACCTGCCTCTGCCCAGGACTTTCCCTTCAGTGTCATATGAACTCTGGGTTTTCCCACTCGCTAATAATTTCCTTTAAATAAGCTTTGGTGAGCTCGCAGAGGGGTTCTGATCCATAAAGAGACAATCGCCTCCTCCAAGGCAAGTCACCATACAATCAGCTCTTATAGACGAATGCTAATAATTACTTTTAATTACTTCCCGATCGTTCTTTTACTGGTTTCGAAAGCCATAACTAGAAATCTTCCCGCTTCTTCTCACTTGCAAACTAGACGAACATTCACCATATCGCCACGACTAGCCTTTCGTGTACTTCTTATCTTAGGTACGTTCAGCTTGTCCATGTAAACAGTGTCTTCTTAGTAACTTAAACATAAATCTGAAGTCCTTGGGCTGAAGTGCTCAACTGATAAATAGAAATACTGAAAAATTAATTGCCTTTGCCAGGTATTTGAAGAAAAATTCATCTTGAAAAATATTAAAATTCCGAATCTACAATTTTTAACTCCCTTCGCACCAATACAGCGCATAAACGTTCGTGCGGAATGTTTCACACAGTTTGCCATAAAAATATGTCTACACATATGCGTTTAAGGCACATTGTCTGCCCTTAATTATTTTAAATATTTTCAGTTATTTATCTGGATTTTTTGAAGTACTTCAACTGGGTTTAAATCTCTTAAAGAAAAATGTCAAAAACCATTCACTTCTCTGCTATTTCCACTAACCACCAACCAAGGGATGTTCGTCTCTATTTCATATTCATATTTACACATTTCACCCAGAATAGTAATAGTTTTATGAAAAAGCGAATAAAATGCAAATCTACACGAAATGGAAAATGGAAGCATGAAAAGCAACCGACAAACGTTATTCTCAAAGCGCGCACCGCAAACGCTATGAAAAATGAATAGTTTGTACACATATAAATATATTAGTGTATGCACATTTACTATGTATGTATGTGTGTATGTACGCCTGTTCAAAATGCAAGCAGGGCATACCTACTGCTTTAACTTGGCTTCTTTGCCCAGCTTTAACGGCCAACTGCAATTTAAGCCCAATCGACAAGTGCTTTTGTTGTTTTTATGGCGGACCAGCGCCATCAGGTGGGATTGCGTATATTTTCACTTTGTGCCTGCGACGGACGTGGTCACAACGGCAGCGGCAACAATATGCCGACAGCAATAAAACGTGACTACGCATTTTAAATGAGTAAACGAAATGGCGAGACTGGTGGTAAAATTCGGAAATACCTCTAGTACGAGAAGCAAATGCCAGCGCAGACGTGCCAAGTGTGACGGCTACACGAGCAGGGGGAAGTGGGAAAAAGTGAGTAAGCTGAGAATTGCTATTGCTATAAATGTTGACTTTTTTGATGGCGAATAGTAAGCTAACCAGCTACTAACCCGTTAGTCCGTAAAGAACGCCAGCCATGCGCTTTCTAATACGCTACTACATCGGGGCTACACAGACATGGCGTATACGTAACATTCAAATATTAGACCACAGTAGAGCATCTTTAGCGGCGAAGAGCACCTGGACGTGTCGAATTGTTGACTGCTGTTAGCCAACAGATTTATTATTACCACCGCACTGTGTGAACAATTTTAGTACAGATTTAATGGCAGTTTAATTTGGGTTAAAAGGTGCGAGATGGAGATTTTTAAAGAGCATAAATTTTAATTGGGCTATTAATGTCGAATTGAATTTCATTTAATGGGCTTTTGGTGGCTCATTAAAAGCACTTCCCACCCTACAATGGCGCTAATAAACATATCTAATTGAGCGTTTATGAACTGCTGAGCGCAGTTGTTTGTTGCTCAATATTTCAAGGGCACTACCGCAAGCTGTTCGCTGCCATTGAAATGTGCTTTAAAGGCAATTTAAAACGCAAATGCAGACAAATTGCTTACTTGCTTCCTCGCTAAGACCCTACCTAGTCGCGTTCACTTTCGCAGGCATGGCCTCACCCGCTGGCTTTTACCACAAAGCGGCTTTGAAATTATTCGTTGCATACCTACAGGCGCTTTGGTGTTATGGACCAAGGTATATGTACACGCAGCAGCTTTGTTGCTGTATTTTTTTCTTTTTTCCACTGCAAAACAAGAGCTTAACGCTGTATGGTAACAAGCCCGTGCCAGCTGAGTCGGAGTACGAGAGGTGCACCGAAGGTAGAAAATAAGAAAATAGGATCAAAAATAAGTGGTTGGCAATAAGAGTGAGAGCATAACAAGGAAATCCACTTGCTTGCAGCAGGTATTTACTGAAAAGGTTTCCTTGTATATACATTTCTACATGTTTATATGTGTAGGTACCGATGTGTAAGAGTTAGTGTGGCGGTTTGGAATATCTGTTGTAAAACGTTTAAAATGCATGCATAAACTGTCTATTTGCAACAGAGGCAACAATATCAACCACAATGCTATGAACAACCACAGCAACAACAATACAAGCTGGGAACAAAGGGTATTGTACGGAATATTGAGGGACATTATAATAATACAGTCGCTAGCAGCGCCAACGATAGCTTCAATTGCGGAACAATAAGAACATCAGTGCGGCAAGATAATGCATTCATGTGTGTGTATGGGTGTAATATTATTATGAGTAATGAATATCAGCTAAACTCTTGAAGCACGGAAGGGTATAAGCGATTCCATGTGTTTTGGACATTGTCGCCAATTCTTCTAAAAATTGGTACATTTTACGTGTTTGTAAACTGAAAAAACATTGAAAAAAAATTTTTTGTGACGTATGCTGAGAATATTAGTATCGAATTTCTTAAGTGAATTATATTTCAACATTTTATAAATTTTTGTTAGTTAATTTAAAAATTTCTACTTCTGCAAAATTCAATATTTTTTTTTATTTTTTGAAAAATGAATACAAAAACGAAAACATATATTTTAAAAAATGTGTTTTTTAACAAAACTTCATGTTTTGTTTGAAAACTTTTTGAAAAATTTTGTGTGCCATTTTTGAAAGTTTAGTAAAGTTGTTGCATTTGGGTCTCCGGTTACTTTAGAATGGAGGGGAATGAAAGCGCGGATGAGTGTGTAAGAAAAGGCTCATTAGCATTCCTCTAAAAGAAATGTGCACTGCGATGGACTTCAATGTATTCGTGAAAACCAATAGAAGTTGGTCTCTGGTCTAACTGCAGGCCCTTGAAAGCGCTCTGCCCAAAACTGAAACTTAAAAGGACAAAAGGGGTGTTTGAATTCATGAGTGTACCTGACAATGACTTCTGCAGGAGTTGTGGAGATGAAGAGGAAATTGAATCAGTACAACACCACTTCTGTGAATATACTGTACTTCTCGAGAAGTCCTGCCAAATATCTTGGCGATTATTTCTTTGACGACCTGGGAGATTTGCAAGTGTCTCACTGGAGGGACTAGCCACCTCTTTAAAAAGTTCTAAGATATTTAATGATTGACACTTGCTGCTGTGCGAATGGGCTATCGACAAACTCCACCAAAACTGGTATTGTCCTCTTTCCCAGAAGGAGGAAACTTGAAGGACTCGTTCTGCCTAAGCTAAAAGGAGTCACAATCCAGCTATCCAAAGAAATCAAATATCTTGGAGTAATCCTCAATAGTAAACTTCTTTGGAAATCACACGTTGAAACGAAGACATCCAAAGCACTGACAGCCTTCTGGCAATGCAAAGGTGTCTAGCAAGTTCCTGTGGATCTATACGGCTATGATAAGTCTTATTATCACCTATGCATCAGTGGTCTGAATGAGTATACTCTCTCTAGTGGAAATCAGGAGGACCTTATCGAGACTACAACGCCCTGTGGCCATCTGTTGCACCGGAGCTTTTCCGACTACTTCAGGCCCGGCACTAGATGCTCTGATTGGTTTACCACCACTTGATGCTTTCATCCAAGGAGAGGCCTTGAAGGCCATCTGCAGGCTGAACCACAATGGGAACTGGTACGGCCCCCGTCTGGCATTGGAAAACACAGAAGGCATGGACTTCGATCCAACGATTCTCTCCATGCCCCTTGACTCCATGCCATCAAGGGTCGTACTTCAAAAGAGATACAATGTAGTGCTGCCAGAGGCTCAAACTCTGAAAATGAGCCCGACAAGCACTGTTTTCGCGGATGGCTCCGGCTCTGGGGTCTACGTGGAATCCAGCAGGAAAAAACTGCACTTTGATCTGGGAATGCATGCTTCTGTATTTCAAGCGGAGGTGTATGCAGTTCAAGAAGCGATGAACTTTGTTGTGGAAAACCGATGGAGATGCAGTTCTATATGTGTCTGCAGCGACAGCCAAGCTGCGCTCATGGCCTTATACAGCCCCCCAACCAAATCAGGGATAGTCGAGTCCTGTAAGTCCAGGCTGAACTATGTCGGTAGACATAACAGTCTGATGCAAACATGGGTCCCGGGACACGTGGGAATCGTGGGAAACGAGATCTCTGACTCTTTAGCCAGTCTGGGCTCTGAGGCCAACTTCTTTGACCCAGAGCCCGTTTTGCCACTCCCTTCTCCGGCCATCAAAGCCGCGGTTAGTAAATGGGTTACTACAACCCTTGGCAGGCTGAGAGAGGCTGCAGATGGACTAAACTGATGTTACCTGTCATGTCCGATCGACTGTCGCAAACCCTTCTGTCATTAAGCAGAAGGGAGTGTAGAAGGCTGATTGGACTGATGATGGGCCACTTTCTGTGGGCGAAGCACATGGAAAGGTTGGGCATCTCAGAGAGTGTACTCTGTCCAGCTTGTGAAGAGGAGGATGAGACGGCGGACCACTTCCTGTGCGTCTGTCCCGCCTTCGATCGAATCAGGTTTGAGGTCTTTGGCACTGATGTGTTAAGAAGCGACCACCTTGGCTCTTTGGCACCACAAGATATACTCAGATTTCTTTAGAGATCGGGTAGATTTAAAGAAAATTAAAAGGGAATCCAAGTGTAATACAATGAACTTAATTAATGTCAGAGTGCTGCACTTGCTAGTTGTCCCGGCAAAAATAAAGTCGTTTAAGCCACTTAGTTAAGGGATTGAAATCCAATCTAGGCATCCCAATTTGTCTTAGGGCCACCGGGTGTCTTGTCTACGACACGTAACCTGGCTAACCCAACCTCACCTAAAGCAGTTGCACTGATCTTTGTCGGCAAACAAGAAAGAGCTGGTAAAAAATCGGAGAGATATGACCACTATCTCTGGACACTCTACGGCAAGTAAATGGTTTTGGGTGAGCTTTTTGTCATTGAAGTCATGATAGGCCAACTTCAACTCCAAAATATGGCACAGCATAATCAATATATTTTTTGAAGAGGAATAACAAAAAAAATTGGCATAAGTAAAGCTTATTCACAACAGATCATAAAAAAATAAAACGAAATGGGAACAGAACACAAAATCCTCTTTCTAGAGGACCATCAAATGTCATAGAGCCTGGTAAGGGTCGGATTTTACTTATTAGGGAAAACTAATAGTTTATTTAGAGGCGTCAATTGTTAACGTGCGCTAGTAAAAAGTTTTTAGATCGCCACCTTCAAAAGCTGTTTTGTGGCAAAGCTGAAAAGTAAAATTTTGCCACTGAAAACTCACTAAAGTCAGAAAAGCTGTCCTTGCTAGCAGAGTTAGCGATCCCATCCAAACCGAAAGCGAAAAAATTCATACATTTTCAGTAGAGTTAAGGTTATTGTTTTGGTTCTTGGATGGCATTGTCGACTGTATGATTAACAACAAGAAAAATTATGAAAAACTCTTCACAACCTTTTCCTGCCGTTTATTGATGCAGAAATCTCTTTGCAGGCAACGGCCTTTCAACTCGATAATGCGAGAACGCACACAGCGCTTTATGCCAAAGACTGATTAAAAACTTGAAATTTAAATTCACTGTCACCACACTAAATTGCAGAAAGCCCCCAGATTCAACGAACTTTTCTCTACCAAGCTGTTACATGAATCGCTCGTCGGCAACGATGTTCCGAAAATTTAAATGAGCCCAATTCTAAAGTGTCTACACAAGCTCTACGAGCATATGTTGTATAAGCGAGATAGGCTATAACTACCCTTTGTGCCTTTCAAGAATATTCATCCAATTCCTACTTAATATTTTGCGCGAAGGCCTTGTAAGCTGTTAGAAAATCAATAAAAGCAGTACCATGAATCAGCCTGTTCAGTAACGTTTGGTGCAATTAAATCAAGTCCTAGGGAGGCTCTCAATGTACTGACGCATGCTACCGCGGTAGATTTCCATATTAAGAAGACGGCAACCATGAGTGCATGTAGGTTAAATGAAGCGAATCCCTGGAAGTATTTTGCCGCTCTTTTTCCATTTCAGGAGGAATGGAGTAAGGGACTTCTACTAAATAAGTTCGACACAACAGTCTACGCAGATGGTTCAAAAATGGTTGTGGTGTTGGACCTAAAATTGAAAAATCTGTGCGTCTTCCTAATAACTGCTGTGTCTTACGGGTGGATAGGGCAAGCTTGTAGGCTACTAATTGCAGAATTCCCTTTTAAGGGCAATATCGCTATCCTCCCAATAGCCAAGCTGCTATCCAGGTACTGGACTCGGCTACAATAACCTCTAAAGTGGTGGAACATAGTAGGAACAGCCTTACCACCTTGAGTGAAAACCATAAAGTAACCTTAATCTGCGTCCGCGGACACCGGAACATTGGAGGACTCGACAACTGGGAGATTCGCCTTGAAGAACATTCTTGCACAATCAGTATGCACACCACTGGGTGCAATCAATAACGCAATTTCCTTAAAATATCTGCAAATCGCGAAATGCAGATGGAGAGACCAGACGACATGCAAAATTAGTAGGCCGTTATGGCCTAACTACAGCCGCAAACAAACGTCAACATTGGCAAATATGAAACCAAGGAATACCTGCAGACTCATCGCAAACTCACTCAAGCAACCAAAATGGGTATTCCTTATAATATTTACTGGCATAGTTGTGATCAGCCAGGGTAAAAGGTAAATAGCTTCCATTTCCTCTGTGCATGCACTGCCCTATAGAAAGCGAGGACTTTAACCCTCGGCAAACCGCTGCTTGAAAATCTAGAAGAGCTGGCTGATGTAGACATAACCAACCTTATAAGGTTTCTCACTCGCAGAAACTGAATATAGTCGTGAAGGTCTTATATAACCCGTATAACTTGTTGCCAGAGAGGATGTGGCAATAAACTGGTGCGGTAGCGCTAATTGGATTCCTGGTGGATCACCACTGCAACCAACCAACGCAACCAGGGCCATGAAACCTGCTGGTTAGTTAATTATACTGCACCAAAAGTCAAATCGTGCGGATGTGGTGCATTTTAAAATTCCTGTCTCACAATGATTACATAATAAATAAAGACATCCCCAAACCACTTTGGTATTAGTGGATTTCTCTACAGGGTAAGTACTTCAAGGTGAGCAGTTACGTATACGCCCGGGGCAGACTAAATAAATTGGCTCCACAAATAAGCAAAATGAGTCTCCCTAACCGTACGTGCACGCTTGTTTACAGCTCTATTTAGTCAGTGCATTGACTCGTTTGCTACTGATTTAAATGCATATATGCATGCACGCAACGGTACATATGCGCTGTCATTGCATCCTGGCGCTCGAGCGTCTGCTTTGTTTTTGACCCTCTTCAATAAATGTATTCCTACTTTAGTTTTTATTTAAAAAATGTTCTTTGTTTCGCAATATGCCGCAAAAAGTGCACCAAGAATACAGAAAAACACACCGAAAATGAAGAGAAAAAATCAAACCTAAAAACACACAAAACGAAAAAAAAACACAGCCAAATATGTACTGCATATATTTAAGAGTGCCAGCAGAATTATTGCATACTCATGGGCAAATCGCAAGCTGCTTAGCACGACAGTTCCCTGCAATGCAATTGTATGCATATACGCGCGTGTATGTGTGTGTGTGTGTGTGTGTGGCAATCTTTGACCACAAGTTCACTCGTTTGGCTGTTTGCTTGCTTGTTTAGTGCCTGTTTATATATTTATACGGAACTGTTAGTGCATCCGCACAGGTATGTGTGCATGTATGTGTGGGATTGTGTTTGTGAACGCTTTGCATGCATTAAATATCAGCTAGTTTTCCATGCTGGTTTGCTCGGCTAACATGTGAAATGCCAAAGCTTATGAATAAGACTGCCAACTAAGCCAAAAATAGCAACAAAGCTGCTGACTACACTGGCAAGCAAACACAAATACGTTCACCTGCATGTACTTACACATATACATGCAAACATATGCACACATTTGTACATATGACTGATAAGTATTTTTAGTGCTTGTCACGCTTCTGTTGGCATTGTTTGTTGATTTTTCAGTTAGTCATTGCCTGAAGCTTAAACTAATTCATATGTAGATATGGGTTTGAAATATATTTGTACCTGTGATGTATGTAAATACACACACATGCGCATACATTAGGGTGCCGCGTCAAAGAAAGTTTGACCAGTTGCCATTGGAATTGCAAAATGTATTACATTTCAAAGCCTACACCAAAATATTTCGAAAAAATATTAAACTCACTTTAAAGCTCGATCAATTTGAAAATACCTTAAAAATGGAGTTTTTGGATAAATGAAATTATTTTTTTTAAAATGTTCTCCAAAAATTCATTTCATATGATAGAGGCGCTTGAGCCTAAAAATGTACGTGCATATACATATTTCAAATTATTTTCAGCGTTATCAAAATAATGAGATTTTTGAAGTTACTTTCAATTTGGTCAAGCTCATGCCCTAAATATTTTTGCGTAAGTTTTTTGGTGGAACTCTTAAAGGGGAACACCACTGTGGGGGGTCAACAAATTGTCGATTTTTAGGAGTTTTTCTTTGCAAGTAGGAATGATTATTCGAGGATCGGACTAAAGGCAATTTATTATATATGTACTAAACTATGTTGATGTAAATTTTTATTCAAAAATATTAAAAATTGACAAATTTATGTACCTTCTGCTGAAATATGAACGAAACGTTATCAATAAAACGGTCCGCGGATGACATATGGCAAAAATAAATTTTTTGTTTTTTGGTAGGACTGTTATAAGCTTGCATGGCAAATTTCAGCGTGATATGTCACATAGTTTGTTTTCTGTGCTACTGTAAACAAGTCAAGCTCGAGTGTGTTCTTCGAATTCTCTTGTATGACTTCAATTGTCTCAAAATGTTTTCCACGGAGCGGCAACTTGAGCTTGGGAAACAGGAAAAAGTCACATTGAGCCATATCAGGCGAATACGGTGCTTGTGGAACGATATTAACATTATTTTTGTTCAAAAAATCGCGAACAAGACGTGATGTGTGAGCTGGTGCATTATCGTGATTGTTGTCCCACAATTCATTCCTTTTAAGACGAATGTTCTCGCGCAAACGCTTTAAAACGTCTAAATAATATTCAGCCTTAACCGATCGGCCTTGCGGAAGGAACTCCGAGTGCAATTTCCTTTACTTTTCCGATGTATTCGTCGTTTACTGATGTTGCTGGACGACGTTTATGAGGCAAGTTTTCAACCGATGTACGGCCCTCTTTGAACGATTTGGACCACTGGAAAACAAGTGTTCGCGATAGAGGAGAGTCCCCATAGGTTGTCTGCAACATTTTTAAGGCGTCTGAAGCCGAAATGTTGTTGGAATAACACAATTTCAAACAAATTCTTTGTTAAACTTGAATTTCCATCGTTAAATTCGAAGAACACACTCGAGCTTGACTTGTTTACAGTAGCACAGAAAACAAACTATGTGACATGTCACGCTGAAATTTGCCATGCAAGCTTATAACAGTCCTACCATCCAACAAAAAAATTTATTTTTGCCATATGTCATCCGCGGACCGTTTTATTGATAACGTCTCGTTCATATTTGAGCAGAAGGTAAATAAACGTAACAAGTAAAAAAAAAATTACGTCATCTGGTGGCAGCTATACAGAAATGAATAATCATCTGAAATCAAAAAACCAAAAATTTTATTAATCTACACAATAGTGGCTATCGTTGTACGTAGCCGTTTTTGTGTTTTTTTTTTGTTTTGTTTTTTTAACAAAATGGTGGAGATTTTGAATTTCGATGTGTGTTTTTCGCCATTTTTTTGATTTTCAACAGGCCTTAAAAAAATAATTATTTTCAAAAATTTCAAAATCGGCTCGTATAACGATAGCCAACGCGATAACAAAAATTTTGCAAAAAAGAAAATTAAAATGGGTTCATTAGTCTTCGAGAAATCGTTGCCACTGTATCAAAAAAAGTCGTTTCGAGAAAAACACGTTTGAAATAAAGCATCGTATCGTAAGCGCTATGGGGCCGAACCGACGGGCGCTCACTTAAGTGCACATAGAATCGGGAATAAAGCGAATTTCGCTTAAAATTTTTACCAAATTTTCTTGAGTAGTTATACCAACAATTTATGCAAAATAAATCGATCTTTTTGAATTTTCACAGTGGTGTTTCCCCTTAAAATATAGCACATTTCACAGTGCCGATTTTTTTTTTTTTTGGCGATTGAAGAGTAATGCACGCTGAACACAAAATATCTTTTCGGTGCAAGTCTCGGTCATTTAGGACTCTACAGATGCTCAATTATTATTGTGTATTAATGCACCCTAATGTACACCTACAGACATATAAGTAAAATATTTGCATTTGGTTTTTGCATGCAAACAATTTTATTTGTTGGTCAGCTACGAAAGTTCTTAAATTTATTCTGGAAAAACAGTACGTACAAAACTTCCTTTCTATATTTACAGGCATAACATTATGTGCTGGAACTTTTTTAATATTCATATTTATATATGTATATATATATATATTTTTTTTGTTTTAACTTTTTTTTTTATAATAACTTTTGAACATTTTATAATAATATAATTTTTTTTCATAAATTTCTGCTACTTTTCTGTATGAAAATAAGAAAACACGCCCTTCTCTTTTGATTTCCATTTAAAACATTTAGCAAAGCCTTTCAGAAATGCTTCCTTCACTTCTTATGCCTGCAGACATCACTTCAAATTTCCTCCTTCTCTCTCCGCTAAGTTCAATCCTTTCAAACAACGCATTATTCACTGCTCAGAGGAACTTTTTGCGCCCTTCGAAACAAATTGCCAGCCATTTATTTAGTTATTTTCTGCAGTTTGTAAAACAGTGCGCCTAGAAGTATGCAATGAATATACATAACTCAAATGCACCGAGTACCTGAATATATACCCTGTAGGAAAAATTAGAAAAATATATTCTATGTATATAATTCAGCATTTTCCGAATGCTCACCAGTTTTCCAATTGTATTACGAGTAGCGAGATCTATAATAAATGTGTGCGATATATGACAATCTCGGTGAAACCAAAATTAATAAAAACATTTTTCTAATAGCGGTCGCCCCTCGGCAGTCAATGGTAAGTCTCCGAGTGTATTTCTGCCATGAAAAAGTTTCTTATAAAAATATCTGCCGTTCGGAGTCGGCTTAAAACTGTGTGCAAAAACATCAAGACGCACACCACAAATAGGAGAAGAAGCTCGGCCAAACACCCAAAAAGGGTGTACGCGCCAATTATATATATACATTTATATATGACACTAGACAGTGGTATCATGAATCTATTACGGTGCAGTTTGTGGAAGGTTTGAGTCAGGACGTAGATGTGATCTTGATTAATTTAGACGGACTAAAAGAGTGATTGCCTCACATTTGAATCTTAATAGAATATTCATGTTATCTGGCTTGGCGACTCTGGAACATTCAAAATAATATAATTTAATTTAGATGTCACATCTTTCTAAATCGCAATCACCCAACTAAAAAGATTGCTGATTGGCTTTACTGATTTAAAATACATTTGAAACTGAAATGCCATGTATGTTATTACCGTACGAATGCGAAAGTCTTGACCCTTGAAAGATGCTGTAAGTATCTTGCTGCTTTGTTATTGGCTATAATTTTCTTATAAAGCCAATGTGCCGCTACCAAGCCTTACAAGGCCCTAATGATTTAATGTGTCAGAGCATGGCAATTAATACGGCTAATTCTAATTCGAGTTTTATATCATCGTTTTGCAAAAAAATAAAAAATTACGACTACATCAAGGCAGCTCCACTAAAAGATTTTCTGGAATTTGTATGGGTTAAGCACCTTTCATTTGGTGTTTGTATAGAAATACTTTGGTTCTATATTATTATATATAATATATATAATGCATACAATATATATAATATAATATTTTAGATGGACTGCAACCTCATGCAAAACCATATCTATACTGAAGCTTCGTTTGATACGAATATTGTTTTATTTTGTATACACATAAGTGTCAATCCTAGTAAAAATTATTTCTGTATTAAGTTATTTTGAGAACCTTCCATGTGTTACCAATATGTAAATAAGAGTTTCAATATATTTACACATTGAATTCGTTTTCATTTTTTATACAGATGGCAACTCTATTCAAAAAAATATTTGTTTTGATACTGTACAAAACTCCTTTGATGTCAATATGCTAATATATTATTTATCCACCTTATTTTATTAATTTTAACTTTCGAGAGATGTGGCAACGCTTTTAAAAAATTTTCCAAAGTTTAGGTATTCTTTAATACCTTTTGTTAAATACCCTTGTTTTAATATTTCAACAAACTTACAGCTTTAATTAATTTTAGTTCTTTAAATAGGTGGCAACTCTATTCAAAAACATATCTGTATTAAAGCTGTCTAAAACTCCTGTCATTTGGTTCCAATATTCTTATATATTATTTAACAACCTTATTTTACTAATCTTAATTTTTGATATACATATATGGCAACGCTCTCTAAAAATTATCCTAATTAAATTATCCTTAAACACCTTTTGTTTAACACCTTTATTGTAATATTCCAACAAACTTCGAGAGTTAACTCATTTTACTTCTTTAAATAGGTGGCAGCACCATTCAGAAATATATCTGCATAAAATCCGTCTAAAACTCCTTCATTTGATACCAATTTGTTAATATATTATTTTCCACCTTATTTTATCGAATTTCAGTTTTTAAGATACGTGGCAAGGCTTTTTAAAAGTATTTCTAAATTAAAGTATTCTTAAATACTTTTTTTCTGATACTCTTATTGTAGTATTTCAATAAATATATAGTTTTAATACGTTTCAATTTTTTAACTTTTCAATACGTTTTAATTCTTTTAGTTCTTTGAACTCCCTCTGAAATATATTTGCATCAAATCCATCTCAAACTCTTTCATTTGCTAAAAATTTTCCAATATCTTATTTAACTATCTTATTTTATTAAGTTTCATTTTTGAAATATGTGGCAACGCTTCTCAGAATATTCCAAAAATAAAGTATTCCTAAACTCCTTTTATTAGATACTCTTACTGTTATATTCCAACAATTTTGCATATTTATTTAATTTCAGTTCTTTAAATAAGTGGCAACTCCATTAAAATATGTATCCTTGTTAAAGTTTTTTCAATCTTCTTTCTTTTGATTCTAATATTATAATATCTTTTTTACCTTGCGGGTAAGTGTGCCCTTTAGCTCTACTTAAACTCGATTGTGCCAAATATTTCTAAAGCAGTGCCAAAACTCCAAATCAATCGATCAACTTCGCATGTTGCCTTAGTTATACACAAAGTAGAAGTGGCAGTTTGATTTTCGAGCTCTAGAAGGATCGAAACCTTGAGTCCTCTTAATAATATTGTATTAGCACCCACCAGCTTTTTCACTTTTTACTTAGATATACATTTTTTTATGCTTCGGAACTACCTCAACTTTTGCATTTTGAACTAGTTCCAAGGTGTCACCAGCTCCTGTTATATGAAGAAAATGAATCCAAAAATTCATGGTTTCAAATTCACTACAACCGCATCAGTTTAGTACGAGTGAATTTTCCCACAGGGTATCTATGTGTAATAACACACACGCATACATGTTTAACTACTCACTGCAAGCTCACCTTGCACTTTGCTGCATTTCAATGCTCCGATAAATGGTTTCTCATTTATTTGCATAGAGACAAAGTAGCTGTAGTCCTTCTGCAAAGGCTTTGCTGTCGCTGCCTAGCCGGCTTTGAGGCTTTAAATGTCTAATGCGAATATATTGCACTGCAATAAGTTAAAGGTATGCAGTGCTTTTGGGCGGGCGAGTAAAAGTTTAGTGATGTTTCAATTTTATGCACAACGAACAATCTTTTGCAATTAGCTGCCTTCTCTGGCGCGCATTTAGGTGTCTGCACTGCTGTCGTAAATTTGTCATAGTTTTAATGTTTAATAAATTAATTTCATTAAGGCAACTTTAATGATTGAGCAGTTAGACTTTGCGAGGCAATTTTTAATTTCATGGGCTGTAAGTTGCTGTGGCAGTTTGATATGATATTATTTTCAAATAAGCTAATAATTGCATTTACTTATATTGAAGTCATGTTGGCCGTCGTTCAGGCTACCAGAATAATAAATAATTCATGTTTTAAGAAATTATGCACAAATTTTATTTAAAACATTCTTTCGCATAAATTATTCAGCCATACTCGTAGAATACCAGTATACAAACTAAATATTTGCGAAATTGTGTCCGAACGGCATGCAAATGGCCAAATGTTAAAAGGCTTGTCACATAAACTTGCATAGGAATATGTGTAATAAATCCTTCTTTATAAATACCTCACTTAAGGCAAAAACCACCTACTATTAAGTGATACTCCCAAGTGAAGGTTGGGCACTGGTGGATGAGCACTGCCTTACACCATCTCTCATGATGAAAGTAGGACTAATGTAAAGTGAAGCATACTTATCGTGCAACAAAGGCAAAGGGGCTCACTCCCAATCTTCTTTTAAACAGCACTGGGACGAGGATGTGCGAGACAGCTTCCCAGGCTGAACAAGCCACAAATCTTATTAATACAGTCTGTTACATAAGAGTGTGGTCACTGTTAAATAATAAAAACAATTGATTTTTCGAAAATTCGCAAATTTATTGATAATTTGGTCGTCAATACTGAATGCAAATGCCTCAGTAGCTAGTCCAATATCCTGCATTGTCAATTATGGCCTGGCACTGTCGGGGCATACTTCCACTAGTTATTTTGCATATTCTACCGGAAAAGAGCTCCAAATTTTGCGTCAGAAATGCCCAGAGAGAGGATTCATCAGAAAAAATAACGTTGCTCCAATCGCATTCCAAGTTTTCTTTCGCCCATTCCACTCGTTTTTCAACGTGTTTTGCACTCAACATTGGTTTTTCCAAAGTACTGCGATATTTCAGTTTATTGGCAAGCAAGTGCCTGCGAATCGTTCCGTAAGATATGTCAACACCTTTTGCTTTCAATTTCACAGCAACTCCTCGTAAAGTCAAAGTTGGATCTTTCGAGAACAATGCGAGAATCTTTTTTTCGTCTTTTTTTGAGACTTTGCTTGCACTTCCGCGATCAGGAAAATCATCAACGTTACCGGCCTTTTTATAGCGATTTATCCACTTGCTAATGAACTGCTTCGACTTTCCCATATACTTTGCAGCAGCAGTTTGCGTTAATTTGGGTCCTTTTTCATGCAAACGAAGAAAAATTGCCTCAAAGCGTGAGGCGTAAATAGTACTCATTTCGAAAAATCACTCAATTGAAGACTAAATTTGACAGACAGCTCATCTGACAGACAGACAAAAAGCATGAAGGACTGAGGTGCCCTCTATGCCATAGAAAAAGAAACAGGACGCTTTGATTGTAACAGACTGTAGTGGGCGTTTTAAGCGAAGACTCTCTGATGAGAATCGTTGTGATAAGGCGCAATATAAGTTCTGAGGTTTTAAATACACGTGAAGACTTCCCAAGCTTGATATCAATGGGCAACGCTGCTTATTATACTCCCCTTTATTATTCCGCAACTGCAGCCGAATGGGTTGGTGAGAGACTATAATTTCGGAAGTGCACAGATTCGAAATTTCATTCATGAAAGCTGTTTCTAATAGCGTTCACCACACGACAGGCAATGACAAACAATCTGCTATGAAAAAGCTCCTCATAAAAAACCATTAGCCGTTCGTAGTCGGCTTAAAATTGTAGGTCCCTCCATTTGTGGAGCAACCTGCAGATGTACACTAAAAATTGGAGCAAAGGTTTGACTAACCACCCGACAAAGGTTGACATTTGACTCTCGTTTAATTGGCTCTTTGACAATAAGTATCATCAGTCCATCCGTCGGTTGTCGTATTTCTTCTGGATCCAAAACTATGATATTCCGTCCACAGACACCAGTTACTGAATATTATTATCACTCGTTAAATGAAAAATAAACCGAAATTACTTTCACTTACCATTAATGATCACCTTGTTGCACTAATAATATCAGTTACATTCAAAATACAGCTGGTAGTGAGCTCAAAGTGCAGGTTCAATCAATTTAATCTCAGCCAAGAGCAAATAAACAAATCTCCTTTCACCAACCAGCCAACCAGTCAACCAACCAACAAACGAACCTGTCATCAAATTAAATGTGAACGAGGCACAGTCGACAACAGTTGCAAGAGAATACCATATAATTTTCCACCCAACCAATTATACCCATAATTACATGTAATATTGCACACAGACGCAGAGAAGCAGCCCAGCCGCTAACCGGAAGTTGACTTGCCTCTGTTTATTAAACAAATACTCAAACGGCATGTGTTTGGGTGTGTGGGTGTGTGGGTGTGTGGTTTCATAAAGGAGTCGGTACGCATGTTAACTAACTGTGCTTGTGTATTAAATGGACACTTTGTGGTTAATGTGTCCCTTGGTGACTTGATGGTCGTAGTGACTGCCGCAACAACTGTAATTGTGACTACTTGTTGTTGTTCCGAGTCGCCGCTTTACGGTAGGGTTACTTAACTTGGTTGTTACTGCTCTTTCCGAGAAAAATTGTAGAGTCAAAGTGTTAAACTCAATGCGAGTGAGTCAAGTTTAAGTGCCACTTTATTATACTCGGTTCAATTATGCTTGGCTTGATGCTTAGAGGGTGGCATAGTTGCCACACTTGAACGATAATTGTCACGAGAGTAATTATTGAAGTAGATGCAAGGAAAAATTTGTAAGAGTTCATGATTGAAATTAGTGAAGAAGGGAGAGAAGTAATAAACTGATATTTATTTGATCTATTTTTAATTGAAGTAAACTGGTACGTGATTACTATACGGTTGGTTACGAATCCGATGATGACTGTCGGTATAAAAGCGCTCTACATTTGTAGAATAGCATCAAAACCCATGGCAAAAAATCAGCCGCATAATTGATATCAGAACTTGTTAACCAAAATAGTTTTAAATTTTGAATTCCTTTGTATATATAATTCAAGGTTTCTGTTCCTGTTCTCTTTGTGCGAGATCTGCCGTCAATCGCGGCGATACGGGGATATGTTGGTAGTGATGGCGGATGCCAAGCTCAGCCCCTGAAATAGTCACAAACTAACTGCAATATTATATGGTTAGATCAAATATAAAGAGTATATTCTTGGAAGTAGTTCATTCATTGCTTGTGGAAGTCTGGTGATGGTGGTGGAGGTGTAGTCTGAGTACCACAGCCGGGAAGCCAATTAGCACAAAAGATGCCATTTTGACATACCACTTGTAAAATCACTGCTTTTTATTAGTCGAATCATCTTCATTTGACTATGAATCTGCCTATGTCCCTCATTTTTTTTTTCTGAAATTTCTTTCAAGTTAACCATCGAGAATTCGCCCAGCATTCAATGTCGTAGAGCACCCAGACTTGGGCACTCACACAGATAGTGAAATACTGTTTCCTTCCATTCTTGTTAATTCCTGTTTCTACTTCTATCAGTTTACTGGCACCTCATCGTCCTGACATAATCTCCCAAAGGCCAGCGGCTGGTTATTGTTAACGTGATCCTAAATTGAAATTGGGCCACGTTTGTTAAGTTAGGGTATCCGTGTTAGTTCATCTGTCAACGGCCTGCTTCTGGAATAGAGAAAAGGTCTCTCTTTTGCAAATGCTTTGGGGACAGCCTATTAGGTCTATAATGGTATCCACGACAAACCTTCTGCGTAGCATCACCTCAACGGACAAAAGTAGATTATAGGATTATTTAATCGATTGCGATCAGCTTTTTAACGGAAACCGTGACTAAAGGGTCAAAGTTTTTAGGAAAGCATTCTAACAGAAACTTAAAGTGAGTATAATATAATAATTATATTATATATTATAGTATATTAGTAAGTTTGTGCTCTTCGACCATCAGGTGTTAACCGATATTGTGCAAGTGTTTCGATTAGCTGAGCTGCTACGAGTATAAATGGCTGATCGACGCTTCTTCTCAACTAATGAAAATTAAGTACCCAGCGGCCATTTTGTGCTTGGACGCGAATTCTCCAGTATTCTCTTAGAACCTATCTTCGCACTCTGGTCTGCTTCCTTATTTTGTGGAAAAATATTAAGTCCACGAAGTCATACCAAATAGGCATTGCCCTGTTGAAAAGATTGTAGGAAAATTACTTATCTCAGAGCTTTTATCAAAACCTGACTACTAAGAAGGTCCAATAATAGAATCAACCGATATTACCATATTTCCCATTATGTTGGGAACGTAATGCTTAAATGTTTACTGAATTCAGTACTATTGAAGTGCCATTGAAGCATGTGAGCTTCTTTCTAGCAAGAAAATCCCAATTCAAGCCTAGCTCCGCGGGGGTATTCTCCTAGAAAACTCTCGTTTCCTTCCTGAGCGGATTATATATATAAGTTGGCACCAGCTTCAATAATCCACCCTGTTTTTGTTTGAAGTTATGTCTTTTGAATTTATGCTTTTGTCCGTCTTCGGCAGCATGTTTTACGATATAAGTCTTAGATGCTTCTATGGGCAAGGGTTCGTTAAATGAAAATCCTGCTTTAAGAGTTTAAAGTCACGGAGTGTAATGAAAATATCCCGCAAGTGTAAGTGGTGGAATCTCTGCATCAAAAAATCAGACTTCTGGATGAAAACCGTAAGCAAACCGAGTCCTTTACGATCAAGGAAAGGCTTTGTCCGAAGGTTTTCTTCTTCATCACCTGCGAAGCTGTTATTATTATTTGACTGGATTTAAATATCAAGTCAACGCTACTCCACAGTTTTTAATAACCTCATTTGTCGTGGAACTCCTGTTAGAATTTTCGGTATGTACCTCAACGGTTAAAACCTAAAATGGTTCATTCATAAAGAATCCAACTACAAATTTGCGCTCACTGACACGAAAGCTACAGATGAAGCTTAAAGTCTTAATATTAATATTGGCTTGGTAACTTTCGGTTTCATTTAAACATAAATGGGTATCATCAGCTTATGTCTTTAAACTGCCTGCCAAAGATCATAGTATTAAGATAGCGAAGGAGTTTATGTTGGATCCCTAACACCAGCACTACAGCAGCAGCTACTGACTCACTTCCCTTAGTCAAAAGATGAGGGTTAGTAATACGTATGCCGACCTCAAAAGGCCATGGTTTATGGGCAGGCAATCAATTACGTTCATAGGGATATAATAAAACCCTCAGATACTTTCATTCCATGCATATCGCTGTAGGAGATCAACCAACACTAATTGCAGACGAAGAACTTAAGCTATCTCTAGAGACACCCGTAAAAATAATACAACTACGTTCAGTAATTTCAACAGATTAAGCAAACACCTATTTAGGATAGAAGCCGACAAGTTAAACGTGTGACTCGAAATTGCCCGAAAATTTTAAAAGCAAATCCTTGAATCACAGTTTCAAGTAATTTGTCTAAAACGTCATCACGAAAAAATTATATAACCCAGCGCCCTCAGTGCACCAGAAAGCGTAGCGCTCAACATTTCATAAGCTCTTACGAATAATGCACAATTAAACTCAAGTGTACGTACTTTTGCCCAGACAAGTTTTTTACGTCGTATAGGAAAATTCTGACAACCCATGCCGACAATTTGCCACAAATTCTAAGTAATTGCTACACTAAGCCTTCAGTTTCTTTTTGCTCCTAATTGCTCTTCCGCAAATTGCTGTGACGAAGCGGTAGACTAATACCTAAGTATAGATATGCTTGTGCCTTTTAGGCCGGATTCACACTATGATGCCGATCACGGTCCGCTCTCGGTCCAGTCTCGGTCCGGTAAAATATTCACAAACGAAAAACAATGACTGTATTCACACTATCCGTGCTGTTCAAGTTTCGGTACAGTCACGCTCCAGCATCGATCAAGTTCGAAGAATATTTTGCTGGAGCGTGATCGAACAACAACAACAAGATCAAAATTGAATGCCATTTTTTGTTTGTTTTTGTTCTGTTTTACGTGTTCACGCGACGAACGATGAATCGCGACTGGACCGATGTAAGAACACAAATGTAGATGTCGAAAGATTTTACCGGACCGAGACTGGACCGAGAACGAACCGTGATCGGCACCATAGTGTGAATCTACCCTTAAGGTATGGATATATGTATGTATGTATGTGTGTGCATAAATCAACAGTCTGCAAAAGTGAACATCATTTGACTCCACTTAAGTGTATACTTAACAAATGTAAATTACATGCATACGCTCGTGCTCATACATATTTATAGCCAAACACATACATACACACAGGGAAGTGACTAAATAGTCTGTTTGTATAAAGATTCGAAGGCAACTAGTGGCCCATCAGCAATTAAAGCAAATTTCCAACGCATCCCATGGCGCGACACCCTGCCCGTCGCACGACTTTGGTTTTGGGCTGCCTCGCCTCGCTTTATCTTGTCCTGCTTATAACTTCCCATTGCTCTTTTAGCGTTATTTTTCTGTGCGCTTCCCGTCTGTGGCACCTTTTCCTGCAACTTGTGCTCGCACATGACTCTTCCTTCTTTTTTGTGGTATATGTACTCGCTTTTTGTTTTTGTTAGTTGAATTTTTTTGTTTGTTTGTTATTTTTCCTTGCCTTTGCCCATCTGCTGCTGCTGCGGTTCATTATTACAGGAGGCTAATTAATTTCATTAGTTGGCAGAAAACAAGGTGGAGACAGCCACAGTCATAGCCACAACTACATACTGCCAACAATAATGACAACATCATATGACCACAGCGGCGACGATGGCGATGATGGTGGCGGTGGCGGTGGTAGTGGCGGCAATGATGATGTTAATGACGCACTTGCCGAACGTAGACTCATGAATATATTTGTGTTTGTGCATTTGTACATTACATAGTATACCTTCTGGCGCGCCGGCACATTCAAGCTCACACAGCCCAGCAGTCAAACCAGTCGCACGGAAGTCATCAGCGCACACACATATTACAAATGTGCCAGGAGTAAGCCATGAAGGCTGCACGTCTGAGGCGCTGTGTGTGTGCGTGCGCATGTAATTCTAACTGTTAGTGAAATTGGAATAAATGTATTCATGTGTATGCTATTTGTGTCTGATACCTCGTGTATTAGTATTCGCATGTTTGTTTATTTGCATTGGCGTGCATATTTAATTGCCGGTTGTCTTGAAACAATTCCAGCAACAAATGTGCAGGGAGGCGGTTTCACTCTCGTTTTATTACTTAATATATGCAGAATAGATTCATGTAAATTAATTTGCATTAAAGCGAAAACAAGGAGAAAACGCATGACTAAATGCGAAGAACAAATGCCTGCCCACAGATGCGGAAATCTTGACTTACAGCATTTGAAACAGCATTGGAGCTAACGAATTTTAAATTGATTTTGGACTCCCAAGTGTGGGTCAGCGGTTGGCTTCATTTTAAAATTGCTATAAAATATCACGTTCAGTGCTATTCAGTGATTTTTGATTTTTTCGAAAGAGTAAGAATTTCAAAATAATTGGCAATTATGGTGAAACACATCGGCTAGCTTCTTTTGAAAATTGCTATAAAATATAATGTTCAGTGTTTTTAGGGATTTATGATTTATTTGATAGAGTAAGATATTGAAAATAATTTTCAATGATAAAGGGTGAGAGGCCATCGACTGACTTCTCTTTAAAATTCCTATAAAACATAATGTCCCGGGCTTTTCAGTGATTTTTGATTTTTTCGAAGGAGTAAGAATTTCAAAATAATTTTTTTATTATAAAGGGTGGGCCAACGGTTTATATATATACCTACATATATATATAATTGGCGCGTACACCCTTTTTGGGTGTTTGGCCGAGCTCTTCTTCCTGTTTGGACCTACAGTTTCAAGCCGACTCCGAACGGTAGATATTTTTATGAGGAGCTTTTTCATGGCAGAAATACACTCGGAGGTTTGCCATTGCCTGTCGAGGGGCGACCCCTATTAGAAAAATGTTTTTCTTAATTTTGGTGTTTCACCAAGATTCCAACCTACGTTCTCTCTGTGAATTCCGAATGGTAATCACGCACCAACCCATTCGGCTATGGCGGCCGACAGTTTACTTTTATAAATAATGCAATACATATACAATTTTTTCAAGGATTTTTAATTTATTGGAATGAGTAAAAGTTTCAAAATAATTATCAAATACAAAGGGTGAGTTGTAGGCTATTATTCTCAACAATAACGGGTGAGTCATTAGCTGGCTTATTTTTTTCAGTGATTTTTGACTTATTTTAAAGAGTAAGAATTCCACAACAATTTTCAATTACAAAGGGTGGGTCATCGGTTAGCTTTTCTTAATAATGTATTTAATCTTGAATTATAAAGGGTGATCCATCAACTGGCTTCTTTTTAAAATTTCTATAAAACATAATATTCAATGCTTTTCAATGATTTTTATTTAATTGAAAGAGTAAAAATTTCATAATAATTTTCAATTATAAAGGTTGGGCCATCGGTTGGCTTTTCTAAATAAAGGAATACCCTTAATTGATATTAAATAATTTTTATTTTTAATTTATTTGAGAGCATACAAATTTCCAAATAATTTTGAATTATAAAGGGTGAGCCATCAGATGGCTTCTTTTTAAAATTTCTTTAAAACATAACATTCAATAATTTTTATTTATTTGAAACAGTACAAATTTAAAAATAATTAACAATTTTAGAGGGTGAGCCATCGGCTGTCTTCCTTTTAAAAATGCTAAAGCGTTAAATGAATAAAGGTGAATCCATTTTTTGAATTCTAATTTATTTTAGAGGGTAAAATATTTCAAAATAACTTTCGATTATAAAGGGTGGGTCACCGACTGGCTTCTTTTTAAGATTTGACAATATATTTGTTCCTTATCAGTTTCAAAAATTATTTATTAAAAAGTAGTTCCTTCTACTACCAAAATCGCACGAATAAAATTTTGAATTTTTTTTAATTAAAAAAGAACAAGTTTTCATACCAAACCTTTTAGCTCGAATTCTGAGAAAAATTTGGAGTAAAAAGTTTTGTAGTTTACTCAATTCTGGTTTAAGATTTTGCCCATATTATTAATTTTTGACAATGTTTCTTGCTAACGGTGTGCGATTTTTTTCATATAAAAATATATCGGGGATTCATTATATGAAGAAAAACACAAGCAAAATGTTTAAACTACTGCGTTGTTGCCCTTTGTTATGACAAAATTTAATGGCCTAAATAAAAAACTGTAAGCTCAAGATTTATCTAAAAACTGTGATTAAAAAGTTGTGAAAATTTATCGAACTTTTTTTTTACTTTGCCCGAGGTTTGAAACTTTGATTTAAATGGTTTTTGTAGGAGAATAAACTATGTTTTAATAAAATAATTGCTAAAATAAAGTAAGATATAAATGAGTTGTCAAAATGTGCCAATAAGCCCTCGGTTTCATAAAAAGTTTCCTGAAGTAAAATAGGAATCAAATAAATTATCAAAATGTGCCAATAAGCACTGGTGCTTTAGTTATTTAGCGCCTTATATATTCAAATCTGATACTAAAACAACTAAGCCTACTATCACTGATCCGTTTGTAGTTATCAGCACAAACATCAGACCAATTTTCATATTTTTTATAGCAAAAGTTACCAAAAATTTTGCCAAGTTGCACAAGTTTTTATTGATTCACAAATAAGATGTAACATTAAAATACTTCTTCTGACAAAACAGCTATCATAGAAGGAAAAAGGCATCTTTGTAAAAGAAATAGAAGCAATTAGTTCCTGTGATGAGTCATATAATACTCTTGCAGGATGATAATAACTACGGGAATAAACAAAATTTACCCTTCCTTACTACGCTCCACTTTAAAACGTGCCATCTGACTTACATTTATATGCAGGAATATTTCATTTAATATTTTTTACCACCAAAGAAAATTTGCTTTATCTTGTTTACTATAATTAATGACTTACCTTATATGAACCCAAATTCTTAACGGAGCATGCCAATTTGACATTCCGGCCCGCTGGCACTGTGATATTATCAATAACATCCGTAAATTCAGGATCTTCGGAGTCAACTAAAAGAAAAAGGGAAAAAGGAAGAACACAGAAATGAAGCAGCATTAAGTAAAGTCAGTGGAAATGTTAATAAATTACGAAAGTATGTATGCGCATATGCCATGTTAATTTGTATAATTTTCTGCGATAACCACAATTGCTCGAAGCCACTGATAGACGCACTGCACAGCAATAAAAGAGTGAGCAGAGCATTACGACAATAACTCCCCATTTCTCTTTGCGCTGAGTAGCAGCGGCTAAAGGGCAAATGGAATAGCCATCATTTGGTTAATTTCCTAGTATTAACTTAAAATCATAGTTAATTCTTACTTTTGTTATGTAACAGCTTTAGGCTTCTAACCAATCTAGATTATACCTTCATGTGCGCTGAGATTAATTGTAACTCGGGATTTAAGTTGATATTTTATACTGAAGGAAAAAGGAAGTTTTATTATACTCAGTTACAGTTATTGCTGCGCTTATTAGACTCCATTTATTTGCAACATTTTTTCAATTTCATAGATTAGATAAAGCTTGACAATTGTATTACACCGTGGGACAAAATTAACTCTTTTTGTTATCTAATAAAATTTTTCTATGCCCGCAGATTATACATTTTGTATACAAATATAACTGCGTACTTAATTTTTTATTTTCTCATCAATTTTATTCTTCAAAGCAATTTAAAGTTTCAAATGGGGAAACACAAACGTAGGTACCCACTGCGTATACTTTACTTTGTAGGAGGAAAATTCATTTTTTTTTTATATTTTCGTAAGCCAATCAGAAGCACGAATTTGAAGTGTATATTACATACTACATTAATAAGTATATTATTACTTACTACAGTTAAAACAATTTTTTTTTTAAATAATTCCTTACAAAAAATCAATAATATTTAAGGATACATTTTTCCAAGCGTAAGCAAACATTTTTTTAAAAACTGGTTGCATCCTCTTCCATTTGAAGTCCGTGTTAATATATTTTTTGTTGTGTTTTAGTTTGGTGGGTGAGGTAGGGTTGAATATAGCTTCGCTTTTTCACGACCGTCGTCTACTGCGTTGAGTGGTGTAGCTACTAAAACAATACCTCCTGTTCTTCTGTTATTATTATTACTATTATTATTATTATTGCATTATTATTGGGTAGGTAGAAGTGGCAGTGGATCTCCTACATACTCAGTTAGATATTATAACTAAAGGGTTTTCCAATAATAGGTGTTATTGGTGAATGAATTGCGCTATCGAGAGATGATTAACGATTTTTTATGGCCGAAATTGGATGGTATTGATCTGGAGGGCGTTTATTTTCAACAAGACGGCGCTACGTACCACACAAGCAACGAAACCATTGATCTTTTACGGGAAAACTTTCCAGACCGTTTTATCTCTCGAAGAGGTGATCACAATTGGCCACCGAGATCTTGTGATTTAACACCTGTCGACTTTTTTCTTTGGGGCCACGTGAAAGAGAAGGTCTACGCCAACAGCCCAGGGTCGATTCAAGACCTCAAAGATGGAATTCGTGAGGCTATCGAGGACATAGGGCAGCCAATTTGCAATCGGTTATGCAAAATTTCATGAGAAGGATATTGTCCTGTAAGCGTGGTCATTTGACTGATGTTATTTTCCATTATTAACGGCACACCTTCCTCTTTATAATGAAATAAACATCCGATCATTTAATTTAAAAAATGGGATTTTTCTTTGAATATCAAAATAACACCTCTGTTTGAAAACCCCTATATTATTATGAGGAAACCTTAGCTGTGCCCAATTTCTTGAATAGATTTTATTCTTTATCATTTTTATTCAGATTTATTTGCTTCTTTGATCTTTATCCAAGTATTTATCCCACATGCTTCCACAAGAATTAAAACCCATTCTTTTTTTTTTTAATTTAGTTATTTAAAACATCAAAGTCCTTTAAAAAAATTAGCACAAAGACGTCGAAAGTAGTACGAAAGCAAGGCAGCTTATAAGGAGTTGAAGCCGGGATGATTTGAAATTGACTTCTAACCACATGAATTACTTTAGAGGAGGGGTGTGACACCTAACACGGATAAAAATATCGGAGGTTTGTTAGCATTAAAAGCTTCCTGAACCGCCTTCAATGCAAAAGTACTTAGCACTCTTGCTTTCCCATTTCTTCGTTGAGATAATTTACACTTCCCATGTGTAACAGCAGAATACAATGAGGCGACAATCTCTTTGCAAGAAGTAACCAACTTTTGGATACTCTGCGCAGTCAGCCCAAGAACTACACAATTTCCTACATTGCTCTTATAACCGCAGAATATGGAAATATTCGGATCTGATTTTGGGAAGTAAAAATGAAAAAGTTGAATTTGACGTTTTTTTTCAGAACTAATGATCTCAGAACCTTTATTTCTGGGATAAAAAATCAATCTTCTGCAGCTCTAATGTACATATTGCGGTATACTAAACGCCAAAGAGATGCAACTACAAACTAAAATATTATTTGAAGAGGAAAACAATTGTTAGGTGATAAACATTTTTTAAAATAAGTATTAAATTTGATAAGCAAATTTTTAGGTACTAAATTTTACGATGCGCTTTAAATTGGCTTGAAGTAGCAAGAATTTTCGAAATCTTAAAAAACTCCTCCAGTTGTATGTAATTTTTTGCCCAATGATTGCGATTTAACACCATAGAGGCTCACTACTAACTATTAATTTCTATCACGCGTCATTTCTAGTCGTAGTCACCTAGCAGCTACATTTATTCAAGCTTCGTTAATATATTTATAAGTGTTTTTTTTTTATTTATTATACATTATTTGGTCTACATTTTTGCAATTTTTAGTTATCACATTTACTAATCTATTAATGCAGTGACGCCATTTATATGTAATGATACTACAAATGGCAAATTTACATGCATAAGTATATATAGGTATAAGCATACACAATATATATATATATTAACATTGTATAAGATGTTTACTACTTACTATTAGTTTTCAGATAATCGCTCTCCCACTCTTTCTCCGTATACTATGAAGCCTTACCTAACATTTGATTGGAAGAAACGGCGCATGCTTCTATCTGTCATATAAACTATTTTTTTCTAATCACGGCCACCTTCCTTTAAATACAATAATAGCAAGACGCACCAGGAATTTCGAAATTGACATGAAAGTGTACAGCGCATGACAAATATTTCCTATAAATTTTACGCTTTACGCGATATATTCAATGATTAATTTAGGTGCCTTTTAAAATTTGTATTTAGGTTTAAAGTGAAGTGGCTGAGCTGCTGACTTCGCCCACTGCCAAAAGGCAAAAGCCTTATTGATTGGCGCAATAACCGCTTAAGCGATTTTCACCGAGTTTGACAAAGCGCGCCAATCGGTTCTTTCTCGTGCTATGCGGAGCGAGTTGGGCGCACCAAGTAGAGCCAAGTCCTTGTCCACCTGGTCTTTGCAACGTAGAGGGGTCCTTCTCATTTCTCTGCAACCAGCAGCCGGTCCCGCATCGAATACTTATAGAGCAAGAGTGTTTGTATCCATTCGAAGGACTGAGTCACTGGATGTTTATTTGCTGTAGGTTGTATATATCGTCGTAAAGCTCATACAACGGATTGTTCCATCGCCAGCGATACTCGTCGTCACCAACGTGCAAAGGTCCAAAAATCTTGCGCAGAATCTTTCTCTGAAACACTCTTCATTGTCCAAACTTCTGCGCTATACGTTAGGACGGGCACACAGTAGTCTCAAACGGGGTTGCGAGGGACATATCTAATTTCCGCCTCTTAGAGAAGAGCTACGGATATGTTTGATATATCATTTGAAAGGTAATTAAATGTACTTTTATGGAAAATTATAGAATTTTTTGTTTCTAATAAAGAAACAGTTAAAAAATTCTCCCAAAGTGACGATTTATTAGCCCTTTTTTCTTTTTTTAAGAAAAGTATTAGTGAAATGGAAGTTCTGGAAAAAAATGATGACATTTTCTTAAAGTTCAGTTAAAAAGCTTTAATTTGATAGTTTTTTCATGTCTGTAGGTGCTACAGACCCAAAGTTATGATACTTTAAAGATGTCGATTTTTTCATTTTTAATTTGTTTTTCGTTATTATCCAAAACTGAACCACAACGCTTAATATGCGATCAAAATATCAACAAAATTCTTATAAATACTTCAAAATTTTTGTTATGACTAATCTTCTAAATCCCCTATATTGCTGGTACTACTGAAAAATATATTAAAAATATACATAAAATTGAATTTTTTCTCAAAACTATCTTATATAATTCTTTAGAAGTTATAATCTTTGAAAAAATTACATTCTTAGAACGCAGCTAATATTGTTTTTGTAAGTACTATAAAAAAACTCACCAAAATTCTAACCAAGTGGTAGAATAATAATGTAATCGTGGAATCAAGTAATCAACACTTTTCGATTAATATATATAAAAAATATATGAAAAACTAATAAACCACACAAAGAAAAAAACCGTACACTAATTGGTGATTCTAGCGTTTTATCGAAGAAATCACTCTTGATAACTATTTAACTATCTTGCCTGTGCTTTTCAAGTTGACACTTTCATTTTTATTTTAAACTATCTTATGCTCGGTGGGCGTTGCCACTACTGTTCTTTACTGACTTAAAAGTATAAAGAGTTTCCATTCTTTTGTTTTTGAGTTTCACTTCTTTTTTCAGTCTTTTGTTTTAAAGAGCTTTACATTCCTTGGAAATATAATTTTATTTACATTTTAACTTTAATAGATGAATTTAATTTAAGAAAACAAAAAATTGAAAGCACTCTTTTCGATAATTTCGTAGTAAAAGTCGATCTGTGTCTGCAAGGTCACGGTACAAGCAATACAGGAAATGTTGCTCGAAAATGTCTAAGACAACCCGAAAAATTTGGGAAATGTTTGGAGCTCGGTGGAAAATATGTCAAAAAATTAACAAGTATTTTACTGTGCTTTAAAACCAAAAAAAAAATGACTTGGATAAATTAGAAAAACTTTGTTTTAAAACGTATGAAGACCACTACACAATATATCCATGGGCCAGACTAAGTCCAACAGTACATAAACTTTTAAGGCATGGATGTGAAATTGCCCGTCAATTTAGTCTTCCTATTTCATATTATTCGGAGGATTCAAGCGAGGCGTGGCATAAACACAACCGTAGAAACATGCGAGATCATGCTCGACAAAGCAGCTGCGTAAACAGAATTACCGATGTCTTTAATTACGCAATATACTATTCTGACCCAAAAATATAGCTAACGTTCCTCAATAATCGATTAAAATTTCAAAAGTTATTGGAAATCCCTAATGATCTGGAGGAGTACATTTTAAGGTAACATACCTAAGCTTAAGAATGTAATTTTTTCAAAGATTATAACTTCTAAAGAATTATATAAGATAGTTTTGAGAAAAAATTCAATTTTATGTATATTTTTAATATTTTTTCCAGTAGTACCAGCAATATAGGGGATTTAGAAGATTAGTCATAACAAAAATTTTGAAGTATTTATAAGAATTTTGTTGATATTTTGATCGCATATTAAGCGTTGTGGTTCAGTTTTGGATAATAACGAAAAACAAATTAAAAATGAAAAAATCGACATCTTTAAAGTATCATAACTTTGGGTCTGTAGCACCTACAGACATGAAAAAACTATCAAATTAAAGCTTTTTAACTGAACTTTAAGAAAATGTCATCATTTTTTTCCAGAACTTCCATTTCACTAATACTTTTCTTAAAAAAAGAAAAAAGGGCTAATAAATCGTCACTTTGGGAGAATTTTTTAACTGTTTCTTTATTAGAAATAAAAAATTCTATAATTTTCCATAAAAGTACATTTAATTACCTTTCAAATGATATATCAAACATATCTGTAGCTCTTCTCTAAGAGGCGGAAATTAGATATGTCCCTCGCAACCCCGTTTGAGACTACTGTGGGGCATGGCGAGAGCTTTGTAGAGTGTTAGTTTTGCCCATCGAGAGAGGTCTTCATTACCCAATTGCCTACTTAGTCCAAAACAGCACTTTCTGGTAAGAGAGATTCTCCGTTGGATTTCAAGGCTGCCATTATTATCGGTGTTAATGCTGGTTATTAGATAAACGAAGTCTCTTACAACTTGAAATCGTAACAGTTACTAGTGACGTGGGTACCGATATGCGAGAATCCCCACTGCTTGTTTGATAGCAGGAGGTAGCATTTATGCAGCTTAGAAAGAGCAGAACTAACAGTGCAGTTGGTCGCAGTACCGAAAACATAGAGAGGTAAAAGGTATTTCCAGCCAAGGAATAGTTTTCACCTCGATTCGTCAAGCTTCTAGATAAGTTTTGAAAAAATAGCCCAAAATGTATGTACTTGAAATACTCTCTGGGAGATTATTGGACATCCAAAATTATCGAAAAACTAGTTCATGATATGATTATTTTCCAGATTACGAGATTCATATCGACATATCAGCGTAAACTTAAAACTAAACAAAATATCAGCCCGGTTTCATTAAACTTCTTGACCATATTTTCAAATTCTGAATATCTGAACGATTGAAGCGATTTCTGGTGTACCTCATGCCAGCCACCTCAGGCCGTTACTTTTCTTGATATTTGCTATGATATTGCGGATGTTTTCTAATTTTGGTAGATTATTTTACGATAGAGATTTTACGGTAGAGTAAGATTTTATTCAAACGAGGAGGGGTTTGCAGAAACGAATGGCTTATTTTCAGACTTAGACAAACCCAATTTTTTGAAAGGGATCAACAAGCTAGAACAGAGGTGGACGGAGTGTAAAAAAACGATTTACCCCAAGCAATTAAATATTTGTTTATTTTTGCAGACTTTTTAAATGAATTGGGTTTGAGGCGTGAAATGAGGTACATGCAACTCTCGTTAGTTCAAACCTGCGATATTTCGAACCTCTCATTAATTCAAAGTTATCCCGAGTCCCCTACAAAATTCCTTTATATTTCGAATTATGTCCATTCATACGAATTATGTCCATACAGTTCGAATTTGTGTCGACAATTCAAATTTGCAAAGTTTCTTGCTTGACGAATCGCTTCGATGGTATACAGATTAAAAATTTGTATTTAATATATATAAATGTTTGAGGATTGCTGAAAAGAAGAAATTAATTGAAAATGTAGAAGGAGGTCAGAAGAAAAGCGATGTCGCAAAAGAATTCAAGATTCCTCTGAGTAATCTCTCAATCATAATAAAGAGCAAGGAGAAAGCTACTGCTGTCTCAGGATCACTAACCGATGGCTATATTATATTTGCGACAGATGCGAATGAAAAGAGCAACGATGAAGATAAAGACGATACATCAGAACCTTTGGCAGAGGTGTTAGTTAAGGTAGCAAGAGCGTCATTCGAAAACTTGCAAAGCTTTTGTCTACAAAACGAAACTGATGAAACAGCAAATAAGGCATTTTTTTCCTTAAAAAATTAAAATTTGATGCAAGCCCGTACAAATGAGTTCTTTTCAAAGATAAATTAATCCACATTATGAATATGTAAAACATTAGCAGTTACATAAAAACACTTGATAATTCGAAATTTATTTATTGAAGTGAAACTTTTTGGGCGGTGATGGATGAGCGAGAATAGAGAGTAAAATTTCAAGGCCATGCAACGTTTTGGGTATTTTCGTTCCGCGAGAGAGAAAGAAGATATAACGTAAAGGAAAAGGAGAGAGAGAGCTATACCTGATATATATCTTAGATACACTTTAATCTATTTTTCCTGAGTTTTTCCTTGTGGTTGCTAATTTCTAGTCAGAAATAACACTGCCTACTTTTTGGTGCTTGTTTGTTGGTGCAAACTTGTAGGAAATATATTTTTGGTACCTACTTTTTTTGCGTTATATTTTCTTGGTGCCTACTGTTTGGGGCATTTTTTGATCCCAACTTTTTTGGTGTTTCTTTCGGTGCCTACTTTTTGGCGCTTATTTCCGTTTCCTGGCCAGTGCATGTGCATACTATAAAGTGCTACACATTCCGACGTCGGATTTATTGGTATTGCCTTGCGGTAATTTGTGGCATTTGTACCATTTGGAAGTGCGTAGGTTCGAATCGCCGTGCATGAATATCAAATAATAGAAAAAGTGTTTTTAATCGCGGTCGCTCCTCGGTAGGCAATGACAAACCGTCTGTCATGTGAAGTCAGCTTAAAGCTGTAAGTCCCTCCATTTATAGAACAACATCAAGAAGCACAAATACCTAAGAGAAGTATACTCTCCAATTATTTTTTACGAATTCGCTTTTTTTAATTTAAGTGCTAGCATAACATGCAGCATTCGGCTATAGGGTGAAAGTTGGGCAAACAACTGCGTTCGACATTCATATGTGACATACATAATTTTTTGTGATAACCCAGTGCATGCACTTCAGAGCAAACAAAGCATTTTTAACTACTCTTAGTATTCCCATTAGTCTATCCTCACGGCTTTATTAAATTCCATAAGTATTGCTTAAATTAGTCGAAAAAGAAAATAAATTTCTTGTAAAATTTAAATGCAAAATTTAGTTAAAAAACAAAAATAGGTCATGGCTTCTGAAAGCCCAGTGAACAATATTTCGTTTCCAAAAGTTTAAATAATTTTTCTAAATCACAAATTAAAAACTAAGCACCTTTCCTAAAACTTAAATCACTTAAAATTTTCAACTTTCCTCGGGAGCACACATTTTCACAATTTTCGTCCATCCCTCTACAAACTTTTGCCACAATAAATGCAAAAAAAAAACAAAATATTCTAAAAACATGAGCAAAATTCGGTAAACGCACTACGAATTGATGTTGACTCATTCCGCCCAAACAAACTAACCACCAATTATGAAAATGAGTAAACCCAACAAAAACGAAAAAAAAATGAAATGGAAAGTAAAACAAGGATTGGGAAATTCCGCCCCAAAATAAGTTAGACCAATTAACATAGCAATAATGGCATGCCAAGTTAACAGCTGTTAGCTGCCAGTTACCGGCAACACCACACAACAGTTAGCCACACTACCAACACGGCCAACATCGGGAGTGGCAGCAACCAGGCTGGCAGGGCGGCATAACTTTGCAACTACAACTACAACTATGCGCACAACCAAAAGTAGCCAACTAAATCAACAACTAAAATAGCCAAGAAGCGGAACGCTGCCATAACAACAACAAAATAAAACAATGGCAGCAACAATAACACCAACAACCAACAGAATTTTGCGGCATGTAAAGTGAACACTTCATCAAGTGTTTAGCTATTTTACTTGGATTATTTTTGTTATCGTCGAGATCCTTTTTGTTGTTTTTGTTGTTCTCGGTATTTTCAACTTGTTTGCTGCAATGATGACGTAAACTTGTTTTGTTATTACTTTTTTGATGGCTCGCCGCTGTGCTGGGCTATGCGGACAAGCTAGTTTGCCTCCTGCTTGTATTGGTGAATATTTTGGGGCCGATTGGTATGCCTGGATGGTTAACCAGTGACACGTCCGGTTGCCCAGTTGCCCAGTTGCCCCATTTCCCACTTTCGCTTTTGCTCACTTGACTGCCGACTCGGTGGAGTTGTTTGCCTGCTGAGTCGATTGCTTAAGAATTTCTGGGCTTGACGTGTTGCTGCACAATAATTTAAGGCATGATTGTTATGCACACAAAACTCATCATTTTCGATGGAAATTACCGAAAGCGCAACACAAACAAGTATGAGTACACACTGGCAAATGGCTTAATAATGCATTGAACCAAACAAAGCAATTGAGGAGGTGACTCATTTGTATGCACATTTAAAGCACATCTTATTTATCTGCTTATGTACACCAGTGTGAGTGGTATGTGGACTATGCACACATGCCTATGTATGTAGTAGACAGATTTACTGGTGCGATACAGATTAATTTAGGCAACTGTTGCCATTGGAACTGTCAATCGCACGCCTAGTTTACTGCTTTAGAATATTGCATGTCAGTAGATGAGTTATGATCGAAATAGTAAAGAATTTGAAAAGTATTTCATAAATTTCTTAATCAGAAACCTCTAAACTATAACTAGGAACGACAATAAAAGACATCCTGGAAAAGTTTCATAAGTGAATGCACACTAAAGATCTTCCTCACTTTGGTCATGCGAGTATCATAACAGAGATACCGGATCAGAATATAATCTGTTCATTACTAGACCATATGATGCCAAAATGTAGGAACTCGGGGGACCTTTGGTTGATCCCAGAAGCCCCGAAAGATTCTTAAACGGTTTGGAAACAAATACTGGTGCCGGTGGTCCAAACACGAAAATCTCTTTCTCTTCTGGCTCTTTCTGGCTGAAATTCAAGCAATTTCACTCTGTGCGAGAATAAATCATATGATAGGGAACAAGGGTGCACCCATGGTTATATACTCGGGCAGTCAAGCTGCATTGCAAAGCACTAGTTTCACATTCTGTGGAATCGAAATGAGTGTACGAATTCCGGAACAACCTAAGCCAACTTAGTGCAACAAATAAAAGTGTACTTTGCTAGGTTCCGGGTCGCTCTGGAATAAAAGGTAATTGAGCTGCTGATTAACTCGCTACAGTCAGCAAATTTTCAAGGTCTAGAACCCTCACATTGCAATCAATCACAAGACATTGTTAGGTGGAGCCAAAAACGAAGAAGAGAATGAAAAAATCACGTGCTATGCATGCCCGACAATACGTTGGCCAAATAAGTAATGACGGAAGGCCGAAGACTACCAGGTCATCCGGTCTATCGATAACTAAATTTTTTTTCATACAATATAATCCAAACAAATAATGATGAATAGGATTTAAACCTATAATAAAGAAGAAGAAGAAGAACCTTACTGTAGTATCGACTGGGCAGAAGCTAGGTGCAGGGTAAATAGTTGTGGGAATGTGGCACCTGTATTGGTTTGGCGAAGACATGACTGGGCATCTTTCATCGAGATCAAATGGATCCTAAAGAAATCCAGAATGCTACTGTTGCAGATATTTTGAAATTTGTTCCCAAGGCGGAAAATTTAATGAAATTTGACTTTTAACCGATTCCCAGCCACATCTAATACATTTAATGGTAGTAGTGCCAGTCAATAGGACCAGTAACTAACTACTTCTAAAACATAGTGAGATAAAAAAAGAGCTTTTACCCAACGTAATGGTAATGTTCAGCTATTAAACAAAAAAGTAGTTTAATTTTCACCAGTTTATATATAATATATTTGAAAAATGTGTCCTAGCACATCCCTTAAATTTCTTATCGAATTATTTTGAAAAAATATATGTTAAAAGTATATAGGTATATGTGCATATGTATGTAGTAATACATACCTCAGCTTTGTTCTTCTTATTATTTTATAAAAATGTTAAAAAAAATAGTTTAATTTTCCTCCCATGAAGTAAAGTATACGCAATAGATACCACTAAGAGCAATTTTGAAAACTTTGTCTCTCTGTTTGTGCCAATCTCTGTAATGGATGAATCCAATTTGGGGGGACTAAAACCCATAGGTAAAGGAATTTTCGAAGCAGGTTATAGGCTACTTTATATTCTGAAAACATCACTGTCGGCGAGACACTGGAGGCTAAAGTTTTTTCGGAACCCTAGTATATCTCGTCCAGCTCCGTAGTATTCCATTAGAGCCCACGCAAGTATAACCTTTTTCAGATACCATTTTTAACTCCCCATTGTCGTTGACAATCACATTTTGAGGAAGTTGGTTAAAGTCTCTATTATAGCCGAATGCCGTAAATATTTTTTACTAGGTGACATTACATTCTCAGGGTCATACCAGCTTTCTAAATACATTGTCTTAGAATTTCCTGTTGCATCCAAATGAACAGTTTTGACTATGCTCGGTTTTTTTGTAAGTAATTATGTAAAACGCCCCTGAAGACAACTTCATGCAAGCCTAAAATAGATTTGCAGCAGATTTTCTTTGAAAAAGGTCAGTAAATACCGATACACCAGCTAGGTCAAGAGTGCTTCTGAATGCCGCACTTATGTGAATTATATCAGGTAAGATTGGGCGCTCGTGAATAGTGCGGAAGCACCTAGCAGCCTGACCCCTTATGATGCCGCAGGGGCCGCAGCAACAATCTCTCTTCCCCAAAATCTATGTTTCTCTGTTTGCTCAGTTCATAGAACTGAGATCCTTAAGTTACTGAAGGAAGTGTCTAATAGTGAGGTTTGTGCCTAGATAGCTGCGGGAAGAATCAAAAGTATGTTTCCACAAATGTAGAAACCCAGAGCTTTATGCCGCCTCCGAAAGGCGAATGGATTTTTATGAGAAGCTTTTTCATGGCAGAAATACACTCTGAGATTTGACTTTACTATTAGATATTAGCGGCCGCCGTAGCCAAATAGGTTGGTGCGTGACTACCATTCGCAATTCACAGAGAGAACGTCGGTTCGAATCTCGGTGTAAGATCAAAAATTAAGAAAAACATTTTTCTAACAGCGGTCGCCCCTCGTCAGGCAATGGAAAATTCTGAGTGTATTTCTGCGACGAAAAGCTCCTCATAAAAAAAATATCTGCCATTCGGAATCGACTTAAAACTATAGGTCTCTCCATTTGTGGAACAACATCAAGACGCACACCACAAATAGGAGGAGGAGC
Organism: Anastrepha fraterculus; assembly: GCA_037575425.1. NCBI lineage: Eukaryota > Metazoa > Arthropoda > Insecta > Diptera > Tephritidae > Anastrepha > Anastrepha fraterculus. The sequence goes on along the minus strand of JAYXIM010023053.1, from coordinate 60,818 downwards.
TCGGCCAAACACCCATAAAGGGTGTACGCGCCAATTATATATATATATATATATTAGATATTAGGAAATACTTTTTCTATCATTTGTTGTTCTGTGTTTCGCCCCCAGTGACTGATTTATACTGTGATTGTTTCTGAATACTTTCATATACCAGGTTGCGTTAATATTTAAGGCAGCACAATTTTTTTTTAAATCTTTCCGATCAAAAAGAGTACGGAGTTTTTTTTTTGTATAACAGCTTTCTGATCTTAGAGAGTTGCACTTGTTCTCAGGCCACAAAAAGCCAGCTGAAAAGTAAGAACTTGGAGTTTCACAAGGTATTTCTGGTCAAGAATAGTTTGTAGGTGTTAAAGGGAGCTTCTTAGGTTAACGCTCAATAATGATGAGTTCATTATCAGACGTTGGCCGATAAATCCATGTTTATAAAGTCAATCTAATTGTATTTTTTACTATAATATTTGAATGGAGAGCAATGAGGTTGACTCATTCGCGTTTCCATACTCTATGAGGCTCTGCGTTATTAGTTTTTCGGCGCTACTCAGAATCTATTGAATGAAGCCAGAATTCAAAGTCTCGATTCTTACTTTATCGACACATCTGAAGGTGGATGTGGACGATCAGGGGTGGTTATTTTCCGCCGCTGTTTTTCTAAATACTTCAAGATTTTTTGCACACTTGTTCAATTTCTGCACTTTCATTTGATCTTCGATGGTATTACAAAGAACTGTTTCTATTTGAATACTAAATTATTACTTTTTGGACAAAAAAGAGATAATTTTTAATTTTTTGGCTTTCTTGGCTAAGAAAAAGACCTTTTGGAATTAAATAATTCAATTCCACATAGGACATTGTCCGCATGAGGTTTAATTTAAAAACTAATTATTTTTCCAATGCAAATACAACACAATTTAACTGACTGGAACTCTACTTGATATCACGTCGCTGTGAAATTGGTTTGCCTTCACCAAAATCCCCATCAGCTGGGCACGCGCCTCAGGCGTTGAGCCTTTCCCTACTGGGGCCCTACGGCATAAGAAAATTATAAATTATCTGCACTACCACATGATAATCATGTTTGCTCTGCTTGTGATTGTTGTTGTTGCTATCAAGTTGTATTGTTTGCATTGTGGTAATTGTAGCAAATAATTAATTGCAATAATATTGAGTTGCGACTGAAAGCGTTTGCACAGGCACACAAATAGAAACCCACTTGCACATACAATATTATGTGATGCCCACCTATGTTTGCATGAGCGCCACTTAATGATTGTAAGATATTTGTCCGCCCTTATGTCCGTCCTCTACATGCACTTCAAAGCCACACACATCTGCGGACTCTATTTGCTGTGGCTCGCCCACTTGGGCAAGTGGTTTGTGGGCTTCCAGCTCTTGGCTGCCAGTTGTGAATGAATAAAATGAAGCAGCCAGCTGCCTAAGCAACCGTTGTCAGTTGCTCCCACTGGATTGAATTGCTGTTTCAAGTGTTAAATTATATGCGGTTTTATTTTCATTGTTGTGGTTTGTTATGACAACAATTCAGTAAATGTTCTCTTCAAATGTAATACAATAAACTCGAGCGATGTGCAAATGGACGGCCGTAGATGTGTATGTATGTATGTTTGTGTGTGCGCATGCAGGTTATTGTTTGTATGTGTGGAGAAAGTTGTTGATATTCCAATGCTAAAGGACTTTGATTTATGAGCTGGAAAATTTATGTAAATTAAAGTAATTTATTTCTTAGAAATTACAAGCAAAATGTGAATAAGATTGAATAGACTCGAAATAAGCCACCAGGGAAAGGATTGATTAAGCAACTAATTACAGTCGAAATCAAGAAATTTGAGAAGCACAAAATGCCTAAATATACAAAATGGCTTAAATATAAATTCTCTTCGAAATTAAATTATAAGCGGCTTCACAGACCTTTTAGCAGCCTCCTATTCTTCTTATGGATTTTCGCATAATATTCGCATGAACAGGCAGCGGTGGATTAAGAAAATTTGTTGCCTCAGCAGTTGCAAAGCTGCCTACTGGTGACACATGCACCCATACATCCTTCATTCTCTGTTCTCTCTTAGACTCGTTAACCCATTGAGAGGAATGGAACGTGACTTCAATAATTATCGATTGGACTCTTGGCTGAAAATGATGGAGCTCCCTTTGAATTATCAATTCGTTGCTATTGCATACAGTTTTTGGCAGCAATTTGGTTGCAGATATGAGACGTATTAATTGATGAACACCATTTTTGAAAATACAACTAACAAATACATGCCATTATGAGCGCGCCAACATGTTTCAGCGCTTGCTTTGGCATTGCCCGTCATTTGATTATTAACTCACAAGCATAATAAAGCTGCCACTTAATAGAAGAAGAAATATGCATATATGCGCTATGTATGTATAATATATTCTGTCAAAAAAGTACGGATAGCTGATCATCTAAAAATAGGTAAAATTAAAAAAAAAGCGATCAGCCTATATTCAGGTGGCCCATTTCCATCACTGCGGATATGTCAGTGAGCAAAAGTATCGCTTCTGAGGCACCGAAATCTGCGTATAAGTCACAAAAAGTCGTCACTATGGATGACGAGTGCTATAGAACCATGTTATTCTTCTTCTTGATTGGAGCGATAACGGCTTACGCTATTTTAGGCGAGTTTAACAAAGTCCACCAGTCGTTTCTTTCTCGTATTTAATGGTGCCAATGACGTCAACAACGTGCAAAGGTCCAAAAATCTTCTGCAGAATCTTTTTCTCAAACACTCCAAGGGGCGCCTCATCGGAAGCCTCATGCTCACTGACTTTCTTCTTCCTCAATTGGATGAGTTGGCACAGCAGAATATGTGGTTCCACCTGGATGGAGCAATGGCGCATACTGCATGAACCACAATCGAAATTCGGAAGGCTGCGTTATCGGGTCACCTAATCTTTGATTTTGGATTTTACATTAGATGAAAGCCCTATTAAACCCGCCATATTTAACCGTCCTTTACCAATTTTTATTTTATCTTTTGAAGTCGGGGAGTCTATATCTAAAGGGTGTTTTTTTTAGAGGTTAGGTTTTCAAGTTGGCACTATTTTTTTCGTAGATGGTCTTTTTGACAGCTGTCACTTAATTTATGCTCAGTTTGGTTTGCCATTTCATAATGAATAGACTTACACCTGGGCAACGTTTGCAAATTGTGCAAATTTATTACGAAAATAATGGTTCGGTTCGCGCGACGCATCGAAGAAAATTCTGTTCAGCGATGAAGCTCACTTTTGGTTGAATGGGTATGTCAATAAGCAAAATTGTCGCATTTGGAGTGAACATAATCCATAATCCAAATTCTTGGCCATAACATTAAATTATATACGTTTTATTTCATCTTGAAAACCTAACCTCTAAAAAAAACACCCTTTACAAGCTCCGACTCTTGAAGCCATCAAAGAGAATATCACTCAAGAGTATCATATCCCACTGCCAAAAGCTCTGTCAAGAGTTTTGGAAAGTGCATAATTCAAGTTCGCATGGTCATTAACTTCGACAGCGATATTCGGTTACCCGATATCATTTTCTCGCCCATAGCTTTTCATTTATAAAAAAATATAACCAAAAAGCAATGAGTTTCATTCTATTCCATGCTATAAAACTAATAGTCAAAGAAGGCTGAATTTGTTGAAAAAGAACATTTTTGCTTAAATAAAACTCATCGATTTTGCATGCCATCGGCTCAGTAAATATCATATCATAATACCCGATTGGACTTCAACTAATATTTCTCTCTCTCCAAAACTCAAATGTAGAAGACGCGTGAGAGAATTTATATCCATAAACGAAAGTCGGTTCAGGATTTTTTTTTTTCTTCCTTGTTTCACTCCTTTTCGAGGCATAGGGTCTATACAAGGCTTTTCATGACTTGGTTTCAGGTTTTTCCTGAACGAATTCTAGGCAGTTCTTTTTGTAGTGCCCCACGTTATATTGACTGCTCCAAATTTGCGGAGTATTGATGTGCTCTAAGTTTTTTTTTTGGGTGACCTCGACTTCTGCTACCTTGTGGGTTCGATTCTAACGCCACTCTTGTTATACCGTCTTTCTTAATGTGAGCCCTACGAAAGTATCTCGTTTCGAATCTCAGTGCATGAAACACAAAATGATGGAAAGAGTTTTGTATAATAGCGGTCGCACCTCGGCAGGCAATGGCTACCCTCCGAGGCGGCATAAAACTGCAGATCCCTCCATTTTTGGAACAACATCCAGACGCACGCCACAAATTTCTTAAGTAATTTGTTTATCTGATTACAGTTGGAGTGGTTGAATCTCATAGCCTTGGTATTTGATACGCAAAAAATATCTTTTACGACATTTCGTGCTAGCGTGACCAGTAGGCTCGCCTTCCACTATATGTCTAAAAATGTGTGGGAGAGTAAACAAATGCCATCGGCAAAGTGCAAGTCTCCAATTTGTATGCAGAAGTTCCAAATGATGCCTCTTTTTTGCAAGGTGAGTTTGGACTCACTCCTGTGTTTGTCGTGAGAGTCTCACTGCTTATACCGTTGTGAAATACTGCCAGTTGTGAGTTTTAAGGTTCAGGAAAATTAGTATAAGAAATGTTTGAATGATTAGATTATTCGTTAACAAAAGCGTATAATTTCCTAAATTTGAAGGTATATTTTGAAGTCAATGAAGGCAGTAGATTATATTGAACGTTTTAACTTCTATTGACTAATTCCCGTTACTTTTTTACAGAACATACACATTCGGACGTGCTTACAACATTACAACAAATATGTGTATAGAAACTATTTTCCGCAAAAACCTCTCAACAAGTCTCTAGCACCAACAGTCTCATGCATTCTTACACACATACACATACATACATAAATTTTTATACACTATTAAGCCAACAGTGAATGCCATGGCAAATGTGGCAAGAAGTTGCCAAACAAAAGCAAAATACCAAATAAACCTAATAAACTGTTATTCCGCTTATATCGGTCGACTCTCATTCGCATTGCGATGTCCTTTCACTTTGTTGCATGTGTGCTTACTAGTGGCAACACAATGTCACGTGTCAATACGACAAAATGAACTTTTCTCGAGGTAGACGACGGAAAAGATGCTGAACTTTACTTGAGAATTACTTTGTTGCGAAATATTTTAAACTCTTGTTTTTTTTCTATTATTTAGTTTTCCTTCTACACTTTTCATTGAAAGGAGGAGAGGAAAAAAGCAACTGTAGAAGGATTTCTAAAAGCACACGTGGTACGCTTTTAGAATAGTAGTTGAAGTATATGTATGAAGAAATGTACCAGGCTAGGAGGCTAGGAAGAAGGATGTAATGACTCTTAATAATAAATGTCATGTAGAAGTGCATTAGGGTGGCCATAATTTGTATGGGGGAATAATATGGAAAGCTATGAAAAAACGATACTAAATATAGATATATATATATATAAGCTCATCGGAGAAGGTTTAGAACAAATTTGAATTCTCAAATAAATATAAAAATGTTTTTGAAATATTTTTCATATTTTTTTCAATAATTGCAAGTTTCATAATGATATTCTTATATTTAATTATTAACTTATTTTTATTGGGATATGCGCAAATAGGTGAAAATATTGCTCTACCCAAAGATGGGCATTATTATTATTATTATTAGAAGGCCATTACGCACTGCGACCAGAGCTGTTCTATTGTAAAAGCCTATTTCTGTAACCCTAGAGTTTTAGGCTTTTTAAAAATGTTAGCACAATTTTGGGTTTGTTGTTCCAAAGATAGCATGGAGATACTATTATACCACCAAGGTGATGAAGTCTCTGTCTGCTCAACGCAGGACATTCACAAAGCACATATTCTGAGCGTTCTATGTCCATTTCGCCAAATCGGCAGACATTGGTCTCAGATAGACCAATATTATTTAGATGCGACCTCAGGCTGCAGTGACCTGTAAGATATCCTGTTAAAAGACGCAGATCTACTCTGCTTAGTGTGAGAAAGATGGTCATACAACTATATGCATTTGTAGCGACGATAGATTCCCTGGATTTCCCTAATTTTCTGGTTCGCTTCAAAATAAAGAACCTCTTCAAAGACGTGCCTAGATGTTGTTTTAAAATAAAATGTGTAAAAATTTCGGTTCTTTCAGGTTTCGGCCAAACATGGCTTAACAATTCAATGAGAAATATTACATCATTTAAATATCCACCACGAGCACGTCTACAGGTGGAATCCGCCAAACAGTCGATTCAGGAAAGCCGTGAGAACGGCGAAATATCGATGTTGAAAGTTGTTCAGAAACACTTCGCGCTACAGCAGCAATATTGTCAACAGAACGCCCAGTTTTTGGTCCGCCAGTGCTTTTTCCTTCCTCATCACAATCATTTTCTTGAAATTTCTTCACCAACCTTTGAATTGTCGACTCATTCAGACGATTATTTTCACCAAAATAATCACGAATTTTGCGAAATGTTGTTCTTAAAGATCGACCATTTTCATAAATAAGTTTCAATAATTTTAACGCGTTGCTCTATCGTTTAAATTTGTGCATCCGTCTACTTGACAAATTTCGAAGATGGCATAAAGAAAGGTACAGCCCCGGATATATTTACTACTGACATCATCTTAACAAATCCTTTACTTTAAATTCGTTAGTTATTTCATAATTCTGACTACCAAAAGAGCTTCGCAAACGTTAAAGCTAACGCATCGGCTGCAATAATGAAATATTGGAAAATAAAAAAAAACGTTGTAATTAATGTAAAATACTAATTTTTTTTAACTTCAAACTCAAGTCAAAGCCTTTTAATCTTAACCGATTAGCTCAATATTTTAAATAAAAAAAAAATACTAATTTGTACAAACCACCCCTCAAATTTTTTTATATTTTTTCTCTCTAATTGCAAGTGTCATAATGAGATTCTCATATTTAATTATTTATTCTTCTGAGTAACTTCATATTCCTAGAAGGTGGGGCACAACATCAGCAATTTAAGAATACCGCCCACCCTAATATTCATTCAGATAAATTAAAGGTTTTTAGGACAACAAAAGGCAACATTTTATCTGCGCTGCTAGCACCGACTCATATTCCACTAAATAATATCAACATGTACAGTATCTGTGCAACGCATTATGAACGTTAAGAAAATATTATATTAACAGCTCTAATTTTCGCTGGCAATAAAAAGAAAATATTGATAAAATTAAATAAAATAAAAAAATTAATTTTATTCATTTCTGCTGCAATTGATCCTTTATTGTTGTATGAAATATAGACCCTCAACAAATTATTTCCACTAGTCCCGATTTTTCGCCAGTATTTAAACTTCACTCCATGTTTTGTTCGATTTTTACAGCTCCGCCTTTTCCAAGTGTTTGAAAGTCTTCCCCTGCGTAGGTTGCCCCGCGAGTACCATTCAACTGCATTTCTGGTGAACGAGGGAATGGTATCGCGATATGCGCAATCTGCGACATTCTCCCAAGCGTGCTGCACATTTCGCTTTAAAAATTCTATATTATGTCCTTTTTTTTTGGTCTGTGGTGCAGCTCTATTTTAAGGCTGTTCTAACAATTTTCAATTGGGCCTTGGTCCTATGGGTTTTAAGAACGCAGCACTTTCAAATTAATCTGATACGAACTTGATCTGAGAAGATGCCAGTTCTGACACAATTACCCATCAGAAGCAATGTATGCTTTGTGTAGTGCTTAAACTCTGCATGAAAATTTGGCAAAAAAGCTTTAAAACTTTGGAGCTTCGTACATCATCGAAATTTAATAATGTAAGCAATCACCAGCCTATTTCCTTCTTTAGGCAATACAGCTGTAAAGCACCTCGAAGGTGAATGCTTGACTTTTGAAGCAATCAGTAGGATTGTAACCTCAGTCACTACCTAAAAGCGACACTTCTCGCCAAAATTGACCTTTAAAAGATGAACTATTTTTGAACTACTTTAGGTTGGGTTAGGTTGAAGCGACTCTCCTGTGGGACACACTCAGTCTCATAGCCCATTGTGATGCCGCGTGGGGATCTTGTCCCTATCTCTCCTAAAACCATTGTGTGCTTTTCAAAAATTTTAAAATATCTCTGATTTCTGTAGAACTGAGATCTTCCAACTCATCAAAAAATTGTTCACCCAGAATAGTAAACCCGCGTCTGGATAGGGCAGGACAGTGGCACAGTAGGTGCGAGATTGTCTCATCCTCGTCCTCATCTAGACAACTTCTACAGAAGTCATGTGTTTGCACACTAGGCCGGGTCGATTTGTGGGGAAGCAAAAAAATCGCCCATTGCTCTGTGAAAATCATATTTTAGGGATCAAAATAAGAAATTTTGCCGAAGGAACCATACCTCTAAAACGAATTCTGATGTCCCCCAATTTGGGCCGAACTTTTTAGTTTCTTTTCTCATGTAAAGGCCAAAAATTGTGATATTTTGAAATGATTGTATGGGGAATCCCCCAGGGGAGTTCCAGGGGGTGTGCCACTGGCATGGGTGAATCGGCCGTCCAAAGTTAGTGGGGGTAGGTCATACATTTGGACTCGATTGGAGCACTATAAATGGGTCAAAGTGAGATTTTTCGTTCGACCCAAATTGGGGGACATCAGAATTCGTTTTACAGATATGGTTCCTTCGGCAAAGTTTCTTATTTTGATCCCTAGAATACGATTTTCACAGAGCAATGAGCGATTTTTAAATCGACCCGCCCTATTGCCGACCCATCCTTTGGGCGTGTCTACCTATTAGGCAGTGCCCCGTTATGACTGAGATCGATGTGCTAAGACTGTATTATTATTTTGGCTTAGCAGAGACTCTGTGCGTTGAACTACTTTACATTGCGTCATTTAGTTGAGTCACACCGGTACAATAAGCGCCGTTGTCGCATAAAACCTGCTATTTTCAGTGCACCTCAAAACGTCTACTCATTTTTATTAGAAATTTTGCCGTTCTTAATTCATTGAACAGATACTGCACTTATTTATATAAGAACTTCATGCACTTGGTCAAGCACTGCTTCATGTGCATATGTATGTGCCCATATCTGTAGCAAGGAATACTAATTTTACACATGTGCTCTTTGTTTGCTGCACACGTTCATATTTGTTTGGTTTTTTCTTTGCTTTTTTTCAACTAGCAAAATTCTGCAATTCAGCAGCTCCTTTTTTGGCGATCAGCTTTGTTGGTCCTTCGGTTGGTCGGTCGGTAGAATCGTTGTTTGGTCTTCTCTCTCAGGTCGTGCTCAGGCATTCGACTACGTTTAAATAGTCTACTAACAGTCTTTTGGCCTAATTTGCAGTAAAGCTTCCTCGCCATCTTTCGCTTTAAATTGTTGACTCACACTCACTTGACTATTCATATGCGGTTACTCAGATGTACTTGCAATCATATGCTTGTATGCAATTACGCACGCACGCACACTCACTCTCACAGAGATGCATAACTGCTCGGAGCTCAAATGCACGTGCGTCTGCACTTTTTCACTTGGCCATTGTTTGTGCCATCTAATTAAACCGAGAGTATGTATTTGCTTAGTTGCAAGGAGATAATAACCAAAAAATGGTAGGAAACTTTGGCCCAACTTTGGTTGCAATTAATTAATGCAATTTTCCACAAAGTATACGATTACGACAAAACCATGGGAAAAATTACGTGGAAATAATTTGAGAAACTTTTTCGTTTATCTTGAAATCGAATACTAGGATGTTAAAAAGTTATGCCAGTAAGACGTTAAAGTTACAAAAGGTGCAATTTTGCGATATGAAAATCATTTTCTGCTTTTGAAAAGAGGTATCGTACGTTTTACTGGTATTGGGTGAACGAGTGAAGTCTAAAGCATTTTCTGCGTGCTATAATCTTATCATTAGATCAATACTATTAGTGACAGATATTTTAGCGCCATTTACCTTTTTTGTACGCTTCAAATCTAGGGCAGTGTAGGGCTGCTGGTATTCGGTTTCAGTCCAAACAAAAGGTTTGACTTACAAAACGTTGGCTATTTTCATTGAATGATTTTATTACAACATAGTAGCGTTCCCAGTTCCCAGATTTGAGGTCATCTTAGAGGATAACACTCCGGATGCTTTTCATTCGTACGAAGTTAAGCAAACCACCAATGGAAGTGGTTATTACAATGAACAAAAAAGTTTTGGCTCTTGGTCCCTTCTGGATGGAGGTATAATTGAATAATTTTCAACTGTGGCATTTGTACTAACTCATTTGCAAATATGGATAACTATTTTTGAGTAAATATTTTTAAGAGGGGAAACCGGTTTAGATCGATCAAAAAATCGATTTTTTTTATTACATAAGCGAAATTCCCATTATTTCCGATTCTATGAGCACTAAAGTGACTGTTAGTTAGAACGACGTTTTTCTCGAAACTACTTTTTTCAACTGGTGGGAATTCTGGCTTAAAAAGTTATCGACCAATCGTTCTAAAATTTTTCGGGATTTCACAATTAGGTTCATATTCTTAGGAAATATGTTGTTGATAAAAAAAAATTGCTATTGATTTTAGAGAAAAATTGCAACTTCAGGAATTCCCACCAGCAAGACACTCGGATGGCGATCGTCCATGGACGGCACGCTCCAACGCCATTATCTCACGCGGAAATAGCTTCAAAAAATTTTAAAAGTGTACCTAAAAATATAAATAAAATGTCCACTAAACTTAAACAATTTCTGATTATTCCTTCTTTGTTCAAAAAATTCTCGAAAAACACCAAAATTTTAGCCTCCTAAACCGGTTTCCCCCTTAAGTTTAACACTGCTTATATTATATGTAACTCGATAATCCTGTGTAAAGTCATTTTTGAAATACTAGCCCGCCTGCCTCACAATTTCTTCTTCAATTTCAACACAAGGTGCAGGACATAGAATGACGACGTCATCTAACAAGTTTGCAGAGAAAGTGACATACTTAAGACCAATATTAAGTCTATATGAAGCCCGTTTTTGCTAAATACTGAATCATAAGTCGCGAAGTAGGATTTTGTTTTTGATTATTTCAAGCAAAAGTCTAAGAGCCTCCTCGGGCGGTGATGCTCGATCATGTGGCCTTCACCAGGGTGTTCCGAACCTAGGATTCCTGGATTAAGGCAATGTTAACGTTCTCCTCCGCTTGGTTGTCCGCTGCAGACTGTGAACGTTGCAGTTTAATTTGGAAAATCTTTAAAACCATGTTTATTAGTATGCTTTTCCAGGTTCGACGTCAACTCGTTGCATACCAGTTAGCAGCTCGTTGGCGCCGTCGACCTCATACTGCTCCTCCACCGGATTCGCTGAGCGGGATATCTTCAACTGGGCTTTCCCTATGCCGGATAGAAGATTATTTCCAACTTTCTGCAGTGGTTCAAAGCTCTCTTCTGTGATTTGAAGAAGGAACAACACGCCGTGCTCCGCTCTAATGAGCGACCAGTCGGGGATAGACAATCAGCCTCTGAAGGTAAGCAATCAGCTTATTGGCTTCCAACTCCATGTTTGGTACCTAGATGCGAACCTTCGGCCTTCGTGGCTGAAAGGAGTTTGAGTTTCAAGCCCTGCCAGCTCTTCTGATTTTTGCCAATCACGTTCATCAAGAAATGCAATGAGAATTGGTCATCGCATTTGATTACACGATAACCGCGAACCACCTCCACCGATTCGAAACCTGGTGATTCACCCTCCGGATTCGCCATGATATGGTCAACAATTATGCGATATAGCATTGTCTCAATCACCGACAATTTGTCAAGCATAGACTTACCGCGGCTGGAAGTTTCGTCTACCAGTGCCATTTGAAGATGGCCCTGTGCAAGCTCACTGAGTTGCTTGATGAATTTGGAGACAACAGCTACCTTATATGAGATGTTGTGCTGTCTTCTCTTTTTGGTTTCTGTTTTACGTGCGGTTTGCAATGCCAGGTATTCGTTCACCGTCTTTTGACACCTTGCCTTGTCCGACTCGACTTTGTGATGAGCTTAACCTTAGCTTTAAAACTTATCCGTAAAGAGCCATAACTACTCTGCGGAACATTTCTCGCAAACAACCCATAATCTCATTCGAATCTGTTATTATTATCGTTAATATTTTTGAGCTATTTATTAGGATTGAAAGATAGGAGAAACTGAAGTATTAGGTACTCATCAGCAGTGTGTTATTTTCTGTTGAGTTGGAGGGTTGCTATTGTTGAAGGAATTAAAATTGGTTCCGAAATAAATAAAATGTTCTACTATTGCGAAATTATAACTGCCAATAGTGAGATGGGTGTCTCCGGCATAGAGTTGTACGCTGCGTTTAGAACAAGCCATATCACGTACACACTAACAGAATAAACAGAAGAGAATAAATTCACCGAAGTCGATACCTCAATACCTTCCGTGAAGCCTTCAATCACTAGGTCAGTGTTATCAGCATCAATGTCTTCACCAAAAAACAAAAAGAAATAAAAGAACAAACATCTTAAAGCAAATTTCCTTACGGGATGATTAAATCTGCTGAATATGCAAACTATTCGTGCGCTATCGCTGCTGTTATCAACGCTTTGAGACGCAGAGTGAAAATAAGCGGACCGGGCTTAACCTCAGCACTGAACCCCCAATACAAACCAAAACAATGTATAAGTAAATAAATAATGAAATTGCGATTAAAAGCAAAACCAGGGCATACGAGGAGCAGCTAATCCGGGCTATACAGCTTTTGCTAGAATTTCAGTGCGAAATGGTAAACATAGCGAATAGTAAAGTGTGAGCGTGCAGTACACAGGCGGTCGCACGTCGTGAAATTATTGAAAGTAAACAGTGCGGAGGTTGAAGAAAATTAATTCAAATAATTAAAATTAAATTGAAAAAAAAATTAAAGGGGAAAACTTAAAAAAAAAGAAAAAAAATACACCAAAACGCGTAAAAAGTGTACAGAAAGTGTTTCAGTTAAATCTGGTCATCACAATCAAATAAACAAAACAGATTTCGGTATATTTCCTGAGCCTCAAAACACGCCACTGAAGTGTGCAATCAATATTGCCTTTCATATTTGGCACCTCAACCAACAAAAATGTGTAAGTCCCTCATCTTTGTGCTAATGGTTGGCATTTCGCAGCAACTCGTGGTAAGCTCTACACAGCATAGCCCAACACCGAACCTATTAAATATTCCCCTCTTATTCACCTAGTGCTGCACGACCACCACAGCGAAGCCAACCACCACGTCATTACTTCCTCCTTCCGATATAAAAAGCCGAAAATTTCAAACGCAATTCATTGCACAGCTCAACGAATTGATAGACACGGCCGCTGCCGACCCTCTCGATCATTTGTTGCAAGAGCTGCGCACCAGCAAGGACTACGCCAGCTATACGGAAAAAATTCAAACGGCCGCAAGCTCCACACAACTGGTGTCGAAAATCGTTTACCTCAAACAACTGTTGGACATAAAGCTGAATGAACAGCCGCACAGTGTGGAGAGCTTATACACGTTGCGCAACCTAAACTTTCTCGGTAAACTGAAACACCAGTTGCTGCAGTTGCAGGACGAAAGCATTGCGGAGCTACGCCATTTTCGTTGGTACAATTTATGTCGACAATTTTGGTTCCGCGACGGTTTGAATCAAACGGAGGCATCGGCACACCAAGTCACCCCACCACCATCCACGCACTATTGGTTTGACACGAAATTGGCACCATTGCGTGCGGAAAATGTAGCCGCAAATGCCACACCTCCCTTGGCACACATCGATCTCGAACGCTTTGCCAGCACCGTGTATGCAAATGTAAAGTCGGCTAGTGCGGAGATAATCGACGATTATTTGCTCACCGTACGGAAACTATTGCAGGAAGTCATTGAACAAAAGCTCATTTCATCAGCGGAGGAGGACGAGGCTGAAGGAATACCACACACCGGCGAAGCACACGTCTTACATGAAAGCAAGTTGGTCAAAGGGTTGGCGGAACTCGATACGATACTCGCCATTGATGATTTCTATGCAAAGCGCAATCTTTTATACAGTTATCTCGGAAATGACCTGCCCACTAGCTCGCAGTTTTCACCTGAGGACCTGGCGGTAATTTTGGCCAAATTACAGTCGAAAGGAGTAGACCTCTTCGTCACGTTCATATTCAGTAATTTTGAATTTCTCGAGCATTTGCATGAGACGTGGGCAAAGCTGCTGCCGTCGACGTCGGCAAATGAAGCAAAGCTGCAATACGATACGGTTTCACAGCATTTATTTGATGCGCATCGGCTGTACGTGGAGTTCAAAGAGGATTGGGAGAACAGCGAACGCTATGACGCCTATATGGCTGTGGTGAAGGCGTTGCATGCGGAAACACGTAATGGCGGTGCTAATATGCATGTTTTCGAACTGCTAAACAACGCATCGGCAAATGTGGGCACTGTCACGCTGAATATGATCAAGGAAAAGTGTCGTGAATTTTGAAATGCTTAAAGAATGAATGTTAGTGTACACTTTGGGGCAATAAAAATGTAAAGAATATTACTGAAGACGTGCAAACATGTGCATGTATGTTTTGGTATGGTTTTTTGAATGTTGTTAATGAAAAAAGCTCAAGGTCAAATGTGTTTGCTAAAGTGCGTAAGAGAAGCTATACTTTTCTACAGAATAAGCGAACGAGTTGATGCTGCAAGTTTAAAGTGAAATGAATTCTGTTCCATGGATCGGATGCATTTCCCTCACAATTAGTTTAAAGCGCTTATTTAAGACACTTTTAGTGCATAAAATTAAAAAAAAATAGAATAAAGGTTAATAAAACCCAATATCACATCAAATTTGAAACAAGTAATTTTAATAATCAAACTCATTTTTAGGCGTACTATAAATTCAAAATTTGTTTCTTTTTAGGTCCGCATAGATTCTGAACCACATAGAGGTCGTTTTGAAAATATGCGAAATCTCCGTCTTTTATTTTATTTGTTTCCCTTAAACAGTTCACAAATTTAGGCTCATGTGGTGACATCTCCTAAAGTGGGTTTTAACTACCAATTAACAAGAATCGCTAAGAAAGATTATACAAAAATATATATTTATTAGGCCGGGTCGATTTGCGGGGAGGCAAAAAAATCGCTCATTGCTCTGTGAAAATCATATTCTAGGGATCAAAATAAGAAACTTTGCCGAAGGAACCATACCTCTAAAACGAATTCTGATGTCCCCCAATTTGGGTCGAACTTTTTAGTTTCTTTTCTATAACTCACTTAAATTCATTTTTTCATTTACATATGTTCTGACTAAATAAATTTCTTAAGAGAAAAAATAGATATTATTATAAATAAATAAAAATAAAGAAAAAAAACATAGCCATTTAGCTGATTTTTTCATGTAAAGGCCAAAAATGGTGATATTTTGAAATTGGGGGACATCAGAATTCGTTTTAGAGGTATGGTTCCTTCGGCAAAGTTTCTTATTTTGATCCCTAGAATACGATTTTCACAGAGCAATGAGCGATTTTTAAATCGGCCCGCTCTTTTTGGGTGTTTGGCCGAGCTCCTCCTCCTATTTGTGGTGTGCGTCTTGATGTTGTTCCACAAATGGAGGGACCTACAGTTTAAAGCCGACTCCAAACGGCAGATATTTTTATGAGGAGCTTTTTCATGGCAGAAATACACTCGGAGGTTTGCCATTGCCTGCCGAGGGGCGACCGCTATTAGAAAATTTTTTTCTTAATTTTGGTGTTTCACCGAGATTCAAACCGACGTTCTCTCTGTGAATTCCGAATGGTAGTCACGCACCAAACCATTCGGCTACGTGGCCGCCAGACATTAGGGACTGGCAATATGATCCTGGAATTTCGGGATTCAGATTTTAGAAATCGTACATTATAAATACAACCCGTGACCGGGTTACAGCCTGCCGAATAATGTCGACGCCAGGTGTTTTCCACACACCTTTCCTAGTTACTTAAGCCAAGAGAAACCAGGCCATCATTAATTTGGTACTTCCACTTTCTTGGAAATACAAGGACGTCCTCTTCGCCGGAGCAGTTCTTTCCATTCGAACGACATGACCCAGTCACCTTAGTCGCTGTAGAGTCACTCGTTCGACTATGCCAATATCTCTGTAAAGCTCATACAGCACGTGGTTCATTCGAATGCGGTAGCTGTCATCTACGCGAGCAGGACCAAAAATCATGCGAAGTATTTGCTTCTCGAAAACTCCAAGAGCGGCTGCATCTGATTGTTTGACTACCCAGGCTACAGCGCCAAAGAGAAGCACCGGGATGATAAGCGTCTTGAAGAGTGCCGTTCGTTCGTCGGGAGAGGGTTTTGCTACTCAACTGCGCACTGAGCCCATAGTAGAACCTGTTGGCAAGAATTATCCTTCACTTGATGTAAGATGGTTCCGTGTATAAAAGGACATGCAAGTGGGAAAAGTCTCTTATCGCTATTCACTTGAGAGTGACCAGAATGATTCTTCTGCATACGGTACAAGTAGCACACAACTTCTGAGTAACCTCCGGACAGCCTCGGAACATCCATTTGAGTGCGAGCGAGCTAATGTGAGAAGGCGAAACAAACCAGGAAATGTGGTGTACGGTGGGTTTGGGACCCGCCACATAAAAACAGCAACCAATGAAAGACGAACAACTGCCTCGGATGCGAACCCCGCCACACTAAAATATTTAAACCGCTTTTTTGAATGTACTCTTCTCTTGATTTGAATAAAACTCTCAACGATTTGAAATATATGGATATATATTGGAAATATCTGCCTTTAGTATAAAAATATTAGTTCTGATTTATATTTCTCTAAAACCAATTAAGTTGGGAAACTGAATCTTGACTTGAATGCATGAATTGTGTACGAGCATACCGTACTTAAGGTGCAAAATGTTAGGTAACGGAAAAGGAGGCATGGCAGCTCCCAGCTTCCGTTTGTGGAAAATAAATGCGTTAACGGAAATTTCAAGAAATGGATCACAAATCCATGCAAAGAATCCGAAAAACTACAATAACTTCATGACGACTTTAACCTGCACAAACAACTTAAGGATACTTTTGCTACTTATAGAAAAATTTTCGAGGTGTACCGTGGTCTCTGAAACAAATGAAAAGCATAAAAGATGGATAAAATTTGAATTTCAATTTGGTTTTAAAAACGGTATGGGGACGACAGAAGCCTTATTCAGCGCAAAATTGCAAAGATGTACTTGGAGTGCGAAAAGGCTTTCGACAGAGTAAAACATGATAGGCAGTTTATAATTTTGCATACACTGGATATAGGAAAAAAATCCTTTGCATAAAAAATGTTTACTGAAATCTGACTGCAACAGTAAAAGTTGATTACAACAGCATCTATAGTTTTCGGCTTTACTCTAGCCCTTTAAAACACAGATTAAACTTGTACACACATTTAAGAATCAAAGGGCATCGCTTGAGAGATTATCGCTTGCACATGCGATTGTTTTATTTTTCAATAAACGGAAAAGATTAAGAAATCAATACCAAACACATAAGTAGCCTCTAAGTATTATATTCAACCCGCTAAGTATCCTAAATAGAAAAATTCAATAGCCACAGCCACATATTCCCACATCCTTCTGCTCTCCAACCGCCACGATAAGCTCATCGACTAATGAATAACGACGGCTTAAGAGACCCACGGGCTCGATGGCAGTTAGGGCTGACACAAAAAGTTAAAAATGCCCATATTTTAAAACTCTCTTATAGCCAATTTGCTGGCTGGATGCCGTAAAAGTCTTCGCACACATACATGCTTACACACACACACACAGTACACTCCTGCACATGTAAGTTTTCCGGCCCACATTTTTGCAGGTCATTTTAACACTAAAGGTGACTTTAGTATTTGACTTGCTTTCCGTTGACGCCAGCACACACACTCGCATACATATACCGAATACAGAATACTTCAAGCGAGTAAGTGTGTGGGTGTGTATCGGATATCCGCTGACCATCCGTTCCCAAGCGTGCCGGACGCCCACTGTCAGTGAAACCGAGTTATTGTGTTGCGTGTCGTGTTGCTACTAAATAGTGTTGCCAACTTGAGAATAATATATGAGCAAAGTTTAGCGACACTAACAGCCCGCACACACACACGTATGCACTCAAACACACACATATGCACTCAAACACATCTGAGCCGGGTTACAATGCACCACAGGACTAAAATAGGATTTGAAATGAGACACTTTTTTCACAAAATACAACAGAGCAGCACTGTTTGGCACAGTAGGTCTTTGGTTAGGTCAGCGTTTTGTAGCTTAGAATGAACACACACACACGCACACAAGTGTGCCATGCAGCTAGTATTTGTTTTTGTAAGTTTTGTTGCTGAAACTGAGCTGTGGTTATGTGTGATTTTGCTGGAATTGTTGATAGTTAGTTGGAAGCCAGTGAAATGGGCAAGCAATGCGAGTGGTGTAAAGGAAAAAGGGAAGGTCGGGTGCTGGGACGTAGCACAAATGCATGCAAAAGTCAAACCACTAGTGAAATGAGCGGCAAAAAGCTGCGGTTAAGCTTTAATGAATTTTAACTAGCAAAAGTTTTAAACTTTTCTGACTGCAAGCAAAGCCTCAAAATAGAGAAATGGAAAAACGAAACGAAGAAAAATGGGTTAAGAATAAAATAATAGAATTGTGGGAGATTTTCTTTGTTTTTATTCAATTCCTTTTGAAGCAGACAAAACAAAGTTTATATTTGGTTACCTAAGCGAAGGGTATACATGTAAAATAGGTAAATCAGTGCTTTGCTGGTTGAATTAAAAAATTAATAAAAGTTCCAAGCTAATTTATGTAAACAGACGTGGTTGGATGATACTAAGTTACAATAAAACAATGATTTTTTGCATGTTTATAGAATTGTCCATGGCATAAATTTCATCTACTACTCAAATTGGGCAGTAAAATAAAATAAGTAATGGTTATAGGTGGCTACTAAATAGTGAGACTGATGCTGCAACACTGAAATTCTATGCTTTGAGAGAAACCCTTTAACCGAAAATAATATGACTTATGCTGTTTTTCTCCCCATCTTTTTGACGGCATTCAACAAAAAGTTGAAGGCTGTTGTATTCACTACCAACGAAATTACCGGGCCTAAGAACTTTTGACATATTTGCATTCAATTCCAAAAGGAAATCAAGCTTCGATCATGTTGAAACTATTTAAACCACTAAATGCCACGATAAACATATATTTTCAGATAATTCTTTCAATAAATTATACATTTCATTAGAGGTTTTCCTAAAGATAACTTAAAATTTTACAACAAATCGTTAATATTTGCTTCTCTTAGATTTTTACCGTCAAAGCACCCAAAAAACAATGTAATGGAAGCAAAAAGTAAGGTGAATTTATTTGTCAAACTTCGCGGGATTAAAATTTCGCTCTAGTTATTTTTTTTTCATGAGTTGGCAGCACTGTTAATAACATCTGGGCCAACTTTCATGTGAATGTCATTATCAGTAATATATTTACGCTTGTGTTTACCAAACGACCAAGAGGGCATTTTTCGATTTTTACAATGTCTGATTTGATTGAGCAGAGAAGTGCCATCAAATTTTGTTTGCGGAATGAAATTTCGGCTGCGGAAACGTTTAGCATGTTGCAGAAGGCATTTGGTGATTCGACCATGTCGCAGAAAAATGTTTATAAGTGGTACAAAGACTTCAAAGAGGGTCGAGAACGTGTTGATGACTTGGAGCGCTCCGGAAGACCATCGACGTCAACAGATGACCAACACGTCAATAAAATGAAGGAGTTAGTGCTCAAAAATCGTCGGTTGACTGTTAAAGACCTTACTGATATGATCGGAATATCAGAAGGATCTGTGAAAACCATTTTGAAAGACCATTTGGGCCTACGAAAAGTCAAATCTCGTTTGGTACCGAAAACTCTCAATTTCTCGGAAAAAAGATGAGACTTGGATTTATGCTTACGACCCTGAAACAACCGACCAATCAAGCGAATATCGTGCTAAAGGCGAGGCCAGACCGAAAAGAGCACGTCAAAGTGGTTCAAAAATAAAGGTCATGATGGCAGTTTTTTTTCGATTTTCGTGGTGTGGTGCACTATAAATTCCTTCCACCTGGCCAAACTGTTAATAAGGAATATTTTTTGAGCGTTATACGTCGTTTACGTGAAGCAATTCGTCTAAAAAGACCAGAATTATGGGCCAACAACTCTTGGTTTTTGCATCACGATAATGCACCGTCTCACACTGCTCTCGTTCTTCGTGACCATTTCGCCAAAAATTCCACGCATATCGTTCCGCAACCACCGTATTCGCCTGATTTGGCTCCGTGCGACTGCTGGCTATTCCCAAAACTCAAGAGACCACTACGGGAAACGCGTTTCGAGTCGATTGAGAAGATAAAAGCTGAATCGAAGAAGGTGCTGATGGCTATACCGGAAATGGACTATTTGGCATGTTTCGAGAGGGGACTATTTTGAAGGGGATGAAATTGATTTACAAGAATAAATAAAGATTTTTTATTTTACAACCCAATTCCCCTTACTTTTTGCGCACAGTAAAGTACTGATTCTTTAAAGAAGTCAGAAGTATGGCAATCGAGAGAAGACTTCACATTAAACAGCTGGCCGTCGCTTTGTGTTTGACCCGTGCGTGACAGTTCAGTATACCACTACAATAATCACGCTATTTAATAGCCACACTCTTTTCTATCATTTGATATTTCATTCACGCAGTCGGTTTCCGAGGTAAGGAAATAGTAAGCACGCACAAGCTCACTTAGATACGGTGGCTGCCTTTCATACTAGTTGTACTACATATCGCGGAACTGAAGATGGCAACGTTAGTGTCAATGTGAGCGCTACATGCAATTTACTTGTGGCCTTCTGATTGCCAGATAGTAAAACATATCATACGAGTACATCACTTGAACTCATCAACTTATTGAGACGAGAGTTTTGCGACTGAATCAGTGTATCAGAAAGTAGCTCCGTCAATTGGCAACTTAGGTCATGTGACTTGAATGCTATGGACTAAATGTGGGATATGGCAAACTACTGCAATTGATGCCTTCAAGGCCTACATCCGACGCTTTGGCGAGATGGGCCAGTTATATCCGAAAATGTGGGACGCAGTTGGAGTTCATAAGACCACAGATAATTCCACCGTAGCCGAGTGCGTTGGTGCGTGACTACCAGTCGGGAGTACGTGGGTTCGAATCTCGGTGATACATCAAAATTAAGAAAAAATTTTTTTCTAAAAGCGGTCGCCCCTCGGCAGGTAATAGTAAATTGGCTTCAAAGGTATGGAAAAATATTTATATTTTCTTCTCTAATATTAAAGAATGCATCGCTCAAGGCTGATGTCAAATGTCTCGTTTTCTTAACATTGGAATAAAACTTCTCGCAAATAGGTTCTATAAGACATTATCATCCACTTTTTAAAATTAAACTATAATTATTTTCTTCTTGCAAGGCTGACGTAGTAAATGGAAAGGCAGCCGCTTATTTATCCGAGAAAACTTGGCCCAGTTTGATAACGCCATCCAATCGTTTGTTTCCCCTCATCCTAAAAGACGCTAATTAGACATACCACTGGTGTGACACCAGACGAAGCATTCCTTCACTTGATTATTCTTCAACACAAAGGTTTTCTTTCGCGTCTTCTGCTACCACAGACACTGCATCGAAAATATTTAGGATGGAGCGGTTTTGACAAGTCTTACGGTGTATGACATATATTAGCTTCTTTACCATAAACCCACTGTCATAACTTTTGCTACACGAATTGGATGATGAAATCTAATACATACCAAAATTTCTTACATATGCAAATGCTTTTCATATATTTGCTTTTGATATAAACCAGTGTAAAAGGCAGTAGAAAAAAAAAGTATGTGCAAGAGTGAAACATTTAACCAATTCAACAAAGCTGCATTTTTCCTGAAAGAACTCGTATTTTATAATTTTTTTGTGAAGCCTATAGGTGCGCACGGGACCTCTGCATTGGAAATTGTTGTAATCTCCTTTATTTATTTCCAAGACAAATTATTAAAACTATTATCGGAAATACCGGCGCAGTAGAAATTAAACTGATTATTAAACTGGATTAAAGTAAGCTATCTGAAAAGTAGAGCACTCAGTTTGTCGAATGACGGGCGAAATTCGTGCTAGCTTCTAAGAATAAAAAGTCAGATGGCGCTTCATTAAACTCAGCAGCTGCGTAAAGCTCTCTCTAAGCTCCCTAATTGCTTAGAAATTTCGGCTACAATATCGCTAGCTGCCCTCCATTTCACTTCGTCGTTAACCAAATTTTGTAGCAGGACCTCCAGGGGGAAATTTACTCTAACAATCTCTTGAAGTCTGGGCTTAAAGTCGATGGATTGATTTCATTCCTTTATAGTATGAAGAAGCGAATTTGTTTGGCCCATATAGTTGCACCGTAGATTATTTGGGTCTACCATATGATCGGTCAACAACAACCAGTTATTACTGTTCTTTGTTGGTTGTTATACTTTGATTTTGCACAGTGTTGTTGCTGTTGTTGGAGTGGTTCAGAACTTCTATTGAAATAGTGCTAATTATCGACTAGGGCCGTTTTACTACCGCTGCTTTCGTGTAATGTCCTTGTTTTTTTTTTTGAGTCAGAACCATTTCGTGAGATCCAAGTACACTTTTTTTCTCTGTGTCTGAGATTTCATTAATTTGCTGTAAGAGAGGCTTACCGAAATACCGAAGTCTTCTCTAGCTAGACTGGACCTTCGCATAAATAGAGGAAAATACTTTATTTGCCCTCTCCGCTTAACATCTTCTACAGATGGGATTGAAAGGACGGTTAAGTCTGGTTGCATGAGGGCTGTAAGGGCTACAGTGATACGTAAGATGCTTGGGTGAGGGCATCATAACAGGTAATTCATCCTCTGGTGTTATACGACGGCCATGTTTTTGTTGTTGTATTTTCCTACTAATGCCGAAACTTTTCTTGCTAGCTCATCCGCTATCTCATTACCTACTATATTCATATGACCAGGAACTCATTTCAAAGTAATTTCCCGACTAGAATTACAGTGAGGCATGCTGAAGAATCAGTTAGGCCCGAATTAGGCAGGCCTTACTGAGGTACGCCTCACTATTACCGGGCCCACGTTAAGCGAGGCAAAGATTGGCATGACAGAACAATACCAAATTTGGTTGTGGTCACGAAAATCTGTGGCAGTATCTCACTTAGGCATAAATTGGAATCCCTAACTGATTTGTAGAAGGGCATCCGGAGTATTACCGAAGTTTGGTTTTTTGAACCTGCGCCTAATGAGGCAGATGTGTGGCGATACCTTTCGGGACTTGGGCCTAGTTTGGCTGCCTTATGAGGCGCAAATTTGGAATGCGGTCTGCCTTATTTGCTCCTTACCAAAATTTCTAGTCGGGTTGAAGCCAATGATCAAGCAATCCTAGTTCCTCTCTACACTGTAAAACTAGTTTGGCTGAAATGGAATTGGAATCTAACGCCTTGATAACTGCTTGTCTGTTTGAAAAAATAGCAGCTCTTCCGTCAAATATCTGTGTAGTGTATCAATGATTTGTATGCTTCTCTGATTGCTAATAGTTCTCTCTGCAACACGCTGGCATAGTCAGGAAATCGAATTGATTAGGATAATTTGGGCGGTTCCGAATAGAGGCCAGCTACCACACCACAGTTCATCTTAGAACCGTCAGTGTAGATTTTAATATCGAATCTACCAATCACCTTCCCTTTCCTCCATTCGGCTCTCGATGGAAAACGTACTCTCCGTAACACCCAAACGAATCTCTTTAAAGCTAATTAGGCTCTTGCTCTTTATTTGTTATTGCCTTTATTTGTTATTAGCTACACCCTATAACACACCACATCTTGTCGCCAGGTTCATTGCACTGGCTCACAGCAGCAAACGAATGTTGCAAATCCCTAGAAATTGCCACGGTATTTACACGATTCTTATACAAACCACACGCACACACATAGCGCCCCCCTTGCAATCCATTTGAACTGAAAATATGTGCTTACACATAAACACACACACACGCCACACATGTTCGTACAAAAACACATATGGGTGTATATGTGAGTGCAAATGGAAACATATCAACAGAGCAACAGACAGTTGGTTCGCAACATCTGCTCTCCGGCAGCAACACAAAAGCAGATCTACGGCTGAGCCATGCAGTATAAATCACGTAAAAAATCAAACAATACAATTTAGCCAGCAGTTCACACACACATTGCCAATCACACACACGCACTTGCATGCTTTCCGATAGAAGCTGATAAATTTAGCCATTGCCAATGCAATGTGTGCACCATCGAAATGAAATGCAATGCAATCTGTGCTCGGAGCGTCGGATATATCCACTTACTCATCGAGAATAAAATGCTATAAAGAGCAAAACCCAAATGTGTGTGTGTGTGTATTCGTGGTGCGCTTGCAACTCTATTTAGTTCCGCATGTGACATTTATTGGATTCTAGAACTGGCTTTTCGGCTTACTAATACAAAGCTGCGCGCCCCTTTGCATTGCCCGCCTAGTGATTTAGTTTACTCGAATAACCAACAACTCGCCTGTGCTCCCTGCCAGCCGCCTGCCTTGTGCGAATGACTTCTTTTGTCGATTGCGGCCGCAAAAATCGAGTGCTGCTCCACCCAGCGATAGGACTTGCCCCGGCTTATTAGTTTAGTTATCCTCATGACAATCGCTGGCGACATTTGGGGCACATATGTAAAAAATTATATACTACAAATGTCAATACGGCTGTAAGTGTGGGTGCGTGTGTGCGAACTTTTGTATTTTGTGCTGCTGCTTCGGAGCCTTTTATGTTTTCGAACATTCTAATCTATGTCATGCCCG
Source organism: Anastrepha fraterculus (assembly GCA_037575425.1). Classification (NCBI taxonomy): domain Eukaryota; kingdom Metazoa; phylum Arthropoda; class Insecta; order Diptera; family Tephritidae; genus Anastrepha; species Anastrepha fraterculus. The sequence goes on along the minus strand of JAYXIM010023053.1, from coordinate 36,033 downwards.
GCGCTTATCTTTGAGGCATATTGTCTGTTGTTGTGCGGAATGTGGCATATGCCACTGAAGTGCCGCCAACTTCATTGCACTTTGACATCTTCCCTTATGGCGAAATAGCAATATGAAATGCAAGTGTACCCGCATCTACGTATGAATTGATTTGTGTGTGTGTGTGCATTTCGAATGCATTTTGAGGTTCAATATGCATTGATGCAATTTGTGCCCTTCAGTGAGTTTGGAAGCAATTTGGCCTTTTGGAAAGTGGTCTAAAGAAGAGTACTTAATTTACTCTTTTAAACCAATGTTTCAACCATAATGAATTTTTTAAGGAGAAGAATGAATTTTTTAATATAACTTCTGTGCTTATTAACCAACAACACTTTGGTTATTCTCTGATTTTTATTTTAATTCCTTCAAACTATTATCCACGGTAACTAATATGATTCACATATCCAATACTTTTTCCTATCCTAAAACACTTTTCACTAGGAAAAACTTTCAGCAAATTTTGCAAATTTTCCTACATCGCCTCAATTGCCTCCCCAAAATTGCAACTAAAGCAATGGAAATCGAAAAAATTCACACATACAACGAGAATATTGGAGCTTTTAAACATTATTTTTAGTAAAATAGTCGCCTCCAGTATGGCATATAGCCGGTTCATTGTAGTATTAAAGAAACGTGGAATTGATGCCTCGCAATTCCGGTCTTTATAACAAATACTCTCCAGCGAACGCATCTGTGCGCTCACATTATGCATCTCACCGAGCATTACAGTCTTATTGAAGATACTCGAACTGTACCCCACCACGGCAATGTAAAAAAATTCTCAGCAAAACCTTGATGCTTGATTGGATTGATTTTGTCCTGTTGTCTTGGGTTTTAACGATAACCGCCTAAGCGATTTTGGTCGAGCGAAAAAAAAAATTTCGGGTATGAAGTTTTATAGCACATTTTTTGCTGCTGGTGTTGAGTGATTTTTTCCATATAAGAAATGGCGAGTTATAGAGTTTGGAATATTGCAGAAGTTGCAGAGATGAGGAAGAGGACGAAACAGTCGAGCACTTCCTTTGCAATTGTCCAGCCCTAGCTAACATCAGAGGAGGTTGTCTAGGTAAATACTTTTTTAATTCTCTTACGGAACTGTCTGGCGTGGGGTTGGCATCAATACTACGTTTCATAAGAGCCAAAAAATGGTTTCACGAAGGAAGATAAATGAGGTTCCCGTGTAACACAGTGGTGTCATAACGGACCTGTAAGGTCTAAGTGAGTTGGTCGTGCAGACCGACTACCACCATAACCTAACCTACCCTACTCGTATGGAGAAATTGCATAAGACCATCAGCAAAACAAAAAACAAAAAAAAAAAAAAAAACAAAAAAAACAATCAACACGTTTTTTCAGGCACTTGAAACATACATATACTTTAAAATTTCAAGGTACAATAAAACTGCATACTCGAAATTCTGATTAAAATACTTGAAAATTTGATACAAATTTATTGATTTTTTTTATAATTTATACAAAGTTTGAAACTTGGGCTTATGTAATTTTTGTAGTAGAAGGCAAAATATTTGTATAGGAAAATTATTAAAATAGGAAATAATAAAATGCCAACTGTGTCAACAATTCAGATCTGAAGCGGATGAACTCTGCGAAAATGGACAGGTCACTATTTACAAGATACCAGGACGCAAAGGATGAGCTCGTTAAGGCAGGTATTCACTTACCGAGATTGAGCATATCAGAAATATACAAATCACCCTCTTTTCTGAAAACGGAACAAAATGAGGAACTAGCTCTGGAAACGTAGTCGATATGGGCATATGCATGCGCTCACTACACGAATATGTACATATGAGTAAGATGAGTAAAGGTGAGATGAGGTCAGATGAGTTGACGGGATTAGGGATGCAAAGATGAAAGATTTACCAGGTTTAACCACTAACAAGAACAAAATTTGGTCAAAATCAATAGTGAGTGAGCAACTTCGGCTGCCACGTCGCAGGATTATACGGCAAACGAATTCCGCCCGCTCATTTCGCTTATATTCACAACATTTCACAGTCAGACGACAACGAAGGAATATGAGCGGGGTTTGTGTGTCTCAAATTCGCTGAGAGCGGGTTAACGATCTGATCTTGGTTTCACCTCTGATATCTTTTCACCATGGTAGAGATGAGGTGTGGCCCTTTGAGCTTTTCGACCTGCCAAAACAATTAAACTCAAAAATTAATTTCTATTTCTGAGATAAAAATAACACTCAAAAAGTTAATTTTATCATAAAACTAAAACTAAAACACAAAAATTTATCATTACTTTTGCTGAAAAATTAAAAAAATTATCATTACTTCAGAGTGAAAATCAATACTCGAAAAATTTGTTTTATTTTTGTTTCTAAAAATATAAGGCGATATATCAGCATCATTTGATATAAGGTTTGAATTGAGGTTATGTTAATTAGTAGCATATATTGGAAACTTCAGCCAGGCCGGTGTATTTCTTGTGTTTGACATTCTTTTGCATGGAAATAGGGTGCCAACTCTGATAATTATTCGATCCACAATTTGAAGAAATGATTGGTGGAAAAAAGATTTTATTCAAACGAGAATGTGATTCCCGAAACGAATGGTGTTTTCAGGATTAGATAAATCCTAATATTCGGAAAGGATCCACAAACTATAATAGCGTTGTTCGAAATATACAAGCCTAAAAGAGGGCTGTGTCGAAAAATAAGAAAGGTTTACGCCAAACAATTAAGTATTTTTTATTTCTGCACAGATTTTTCGAATGACCCTCGTATGATTGCATTTCCCGAGCGATTAATTAAAAATCGAAATACGATTCTTAATAATAAAGGGTAATTTTTTAAGAGCTATAGGAAAGTTTTTCAAAAACACACACGTAAAGTTCAGAAAAATACATGAAATTTATATTTAAATCGATAGTACAGTCCATATAATTTAATGTTTGAAGATTATTTTATGCAAATGTTGACCTCGACTGCGCTTCAAATGCTCCATCCGCTTAGTCCAGTTTTGGCATACTCTTTCCAATGTTTTTGCCGGTATCTCACATATAAATGCTTTAATGTTGTCTTCCATGAGCATTAACATAGCCCCACAAAAAATAATCTAAAGGCGTTATATCGCACGATCTGGGCGGCCAATTGACAGGTCCCGAACGTGAAATAAAATGTTCAGCTGTCAACAAGTCCATTGTTACGCATGTGGCACCGTCTTGCTGAAACCACATGTCATGCAAGTCAAGCTCTTGCATTCTGGGCAAAAAAAGTTGGATATCATTTCACGGTAGCGCTCACCATTCACAGTTACGTTCCGATTCGCAGCATCTTTGAAGAAGTACGGTCCAATGATACCTCCAGCCCATAAACCGCACCAAACTGTGACCTTTTCTACATACATTGGTAGCTCTTGTAATTGTTCTGGCTGATCTTCACTCCAAAATCGACAATTCTGCTTATTTACGTACCCATTGATTCAAAAATGAGCTTCGTCACTGAACACAATTTTTCGACTTTAAACTTTCTTAACAGAACACGGATTTTTATAATAAAATTCAATGATTTGCAAGCGTTGTTCGTTTGTAAGACGATTCATGGGTAAATTATAGACCGAACTGAAGATGTTTGACAGTGAAACAAAACACGAAACGTACGTCAGCTGTTTAAACCAACTGTTTTAAAAGACAATAGCTAAAAAATCACCCTTTAGTTTTTGAAGCTATCAGATAAAATTTTTAAAATCGTAAACGATTCATAAAAAACATTTAAAAATATGCAAGTAAAGTGACGAGCATAACTCAATGCCTGACTTCTTTTTAATATTTAGAATTTCTTTGAGTTGAAATTTTGTTGCTTTTTTTTAATATTTTTCATGCATTAAGCAAAATCATATAAATCAAACTTACTAACAAATTTTATAGAAAATGTATAAAAATTCAACAAATTTCCATCTAAATTTTGAACTTTTTGATTAATTAAAAGTCGAAATGAGGCTCTTAATAATATTTTTTATAGCTAGCGCTCCAAATTTTTAAATCATAAATAATTTATGATTCACTGTATATTCGCAACTGTACTACGATATTTGGAAGCGTTTAATTTCATTTTTTTGTTTGGAAAATTTTTGAATAATTACGGAAATTGGTCTCTACTGCAGTGAAAGAAATCAAGGATCTTCCCAAATTTTTGAAAAGTACACACAGGTTTTAGGAGAGATAAGAACATATTGCCCGCGCGGCATCACAATGGACAACCGCTGCAACCTAGCCTAGCCTAATATACATATAAAGCATGTCAGGCTACCCTCAGCTTTTTAAGAGTCCTGAGTCTAATTTCTTTGGAATTAAAAAACAAAAAACACCAAAAAGGAAAAAATTTTCCCCTCGAGCATCTCTCGATAACAGATACAGATAAATGCAGCGCAACCCATGCGTTGGCGTGCTCAACCAACTTAACCATTTGTAAGCGTAGCTACCTGAAAAAATAAAACAGCTGATTATATTTATTTTACTTCACAAAAGCAACAAAGGAGACCAAATGAAAAAGCCAAAGTCACTTCATCTAAGTGCCCTGCAGCGTGTCTGAGTAGCAACTAGTTTTATTTTATTAGACAATTTTGCTTATTTTCCTGCACGATATTACATGTAGAAGACTTCACTAAAATTTCATGCCTGAAAGTGCACAGAAGTTGCAACAGCAGAACACATTGCGCCCCTATTCTCACCGCCTTTCCAGCTTTCCACATATTGGGCTATTTACAAACTTTCTCCAACAGCCATAAAAATAAGCAAAAAGTAAATAAATAAAATTAAAAATAAACAGCACTAGGAGTAGGTGGGGAGAAGGGCACGAATCAAGTTCGCAAAAGAGAAAACAGAGCCAAGAATGAGTTGTAGCGGTGCATTTGGCTCCACTATTGCTTCAATTGCATTAGAACAGGCAGCAACACCATATGCAGAAATGGCGAAGCGTAGCGCTTCATGCTTGAATGCTAGCTGCGTTTCATGCCCACATCCACATCCACGTCCATAAGTGGCTGCGAGTGTACGAGACTGCTGTTAGTGCACAAGCCTTCCACTTGCCACTCGCTAGCCTGTCTGCGCTTTCGGTCATGGCCGCTCCCCGACTTATCAATGCGCATTTTTTCCGCAGCTGCCAACGCTTCTTTTTCTTGAAGAGTTCCCCGTCACAAACATACATACTTGCATATGTATGGCGCAGTTGCCGCACAAATTGTCACTGCCGCCTGTTCGTAGAGTCTTGCAGGCAACTTCGTGGGGGGAGGAAAAAATTGTTACTGCAATCGCCATCGCCGTGACTGGAGTGTATTGTCATGGTATCGCATCAAATTGGCGCACTGGCAGCGGCGGAGGCAACATCATTTGTTTGCTTGTCGGCGACGATGAAAGACAGCGCAATACTGAAAGGGCACCAACACACACACACTTTTACTTGATGTATGAGCGAGCATGTGCACATGTGCGCTTATTCGCAGTGCAGGTTGCAAGTGCAACAAATGTGGCGTGCAGTGAGTTCAGCGTAGCGAGCGACAGAGATGGATCTTGCAGGCGATTATCGACATGGCTTACGGATGATGGGGTGTTTACATATGCACATGCATACATAACTTTTAGAATGTGTACTTGTAAATTCATAGATGTGCATGGAATTGCATAAAAAATACACACAATCATTCAAACACACACACCCGTACATACACGGTTTTACATGCCAATGATATATTTTTTGTCTGTACAAGTTGTATATATCAGTGATATCCTTAGTCCTATGTGCCTGCTGTACATTTGTAAACATACGAATACATACACAAAAACAGATATTTTTTTCCAAAGACCCATGCGTGGCATCTAATTAGCTGCTTCGCTGAATGGATGTGAAAATTTCGATACTGCGCCAAGAAAAAATCACACCCACATACACATGTCCGTATTTGACCAAAGAAAGCGGGGGAAAAAATTTACTTCACAGCATCATTTTCAAAATTCGTTGGAGTTCATTAGCTGATTAATTACATACATCCACATATCCTTAGTACCTCACAACTACACTAGCGCTTCTCGGTTATTGTTAATTAGCAACCCGAAATGTATCGAATACTTTGTTTCAAAAATCCAATCAGTACTAAAACCAGCTAATGACTCTTGAGCTCTTCACGTTTATTAGCTACTCATCTAACGGCGGAGAGTGTGGGATTCCAGAAGCGGTGGCGCAACGAAGAAATTCACACTGCAATGTAAGTAGTTTAAGGATTCTCAGATATTTCTCCAGTGAATAAGCATCACAAGCTTTAGTCGACAAACTCGACACCACTCATTGCGAGGAGGGTAGCATGAGGTAGGATTAACAGGAGCATAATTTAACGAGTAGTCGCTGCCACAGCTCTGAGTGTATTAGAGAGAGATGTAATCTGATAATAGTAAATGAAACGGAAGCTTGTATAGAAATTTAGGCTCATGCTGCCAAACTCGGGCGAAGCATTTTCTAGAGAAGGTGGGAAGCGTTGGAGTTTTCAACACTCATATCAAGGATATGACTGAAAATGAAGTCCCTCTGTATTAACCCATGTTTGATATATTTGTGCCCCATACTGAACCTTAATCCAGCGTCTCTTAAGGCATCAATACTCGCCGGTTAAAGTAATCGACTAGAAGTTCTGACCCTAGATACGGTTATTTATGTAGGAATGTGTATGTGTATGTATGGAAAGTAATTTCTTGTTGGTAATAGCTGGAAGGTGAAGTCGTCGAAAAACCGTGCAGTTGCAAGTATATGAAAGTGACCCCAGTGCCGATAAAGACGAAGACGAAGTCGAAGACGAAGACTTTACTCAAAGTTTAAAACTGTGCGGTACTGTTTTCAAAGACGACACGATTGCTGTAGTGGATTGTACACATTTTATTTAATCGTTTGTAACTCTGAAATAAACGCGAGTTACTTTCCAGAGAAATGTATTAATGACAATATAATAAATTAGGATAAACTATCCTGCATTAAAAAAATACTGTGAACGGGTTTCTGTCTCATTTTTAAATAACTCCGCAGGGTTCGCACAGGGTAAAGGTACCTTTTCTTAAAGTTTGGATTGTGCTTTTATGTGGCACACCACCAACTACTCCGAAACCAGTGGGCAAATAAGTCACAAATAATCTTTGAGCGGCCTAGATCGGAGTTTTATTGATATTTGTAAATTTCTTTACAATAAATGGCTACATTTTCGGCAAAATATAATCAAACGTATTAATTGACATTTTTAAATAGTCGAACATTTCCCGTTCGTTGTTTCGTTGATTCCTCTTTTCATTAAGTTTTACCTTTGAGAAGGGTTCTAATTTAGAAACAATTGCTAATCGGAAGACGAATCCCTTTTAATTGTTATTACATTTCATGCATCTTCCACTATGAGCACCCGCCAGCTTGCCCACAGCGCAAGCGATCCGTCTTCGGCTTCGCTTCCACTCTGTATGCAACTTTAGACTTCTTGCACCCTGTACAAAAGGGAGCTTAACCTCTCGTTATGGCACCTTATTAGTCAATAGTAAGACACAAACCCATTGCCAACACGTTTGCTTGGGAATCTTATAAGCCTCACTAAGTCTCTATTTTTTAAATTAATTCTCTCAAAATCAAATTGGGCAGTAGCATATGCCATACCAAGGAGGTATTCTTTTCCACGTATAATCTGTCTAATCGTACTTTTTCCTTGTCAGTTCCTATACTATGTAGCTTATTACTATATGCAGTGAGCTACAGCCTTCTCTGTTAAGACATCTTTAGCAGTGGTCAACCACAAGTCATGCTTAGAATCAGAAGTGAATGAACCCAGAGTACGAATAACCTTCGTTTTAGTGGTTATGCTCCGGGCTTGTATATAACCACCATAAGCGCTAAAACTTCGGTTTGGAAGTCGCCATAGTGAGGAAGCGAGCATTTGTCTTCAAAGGTATCAAAATATTCAAAAATAAGCTGTTGTAAATAAAATTTCTAATAAAAAACCTAGAAATTGCCAAGGCACATGAGCATGGATTATATACAAAATAAATAAAAAATTGTTTGAATACCTCGGAAACGCAGTGATACTTAGTGTGAAAAACGAGTAAACCAGGAGATTTTATGCATCCCAACATCAAGCCCTAAAGTCCAATGCCCACGGCAATTAAAAAAAAAAATAAATAATTGGCGCGTTCACTTCTGTTAGGTGTTTGGCCGAGCTCCTCCTCCTATTTGTGGTGTGCGTGTTGATGTTGTTCCACAAATGGAGGGACCTACAGTTTCAAGCCGACTCCGAACGGCAGATATTTTTATGAGGAGCTTTTTCATGGCAGAAATACACTCGGAGGTTTGCCATTGCCTGCCGACGGGCCACCGCTATTAGAAAAATGTTTTTCTTAATTTGGTGTTTCACCGAGATCCGAACCAACGTTCTCTCTGTGAATTCCGAATGGTAGTCACGCACCAACCCATTCGGCTACGGCGGTCCAATGCCCACGGCAATTTCAAACTACCTAATGAAGCTCAAAGATAGACTCAGTTTTTCTAATGCATTCCTTTTTAACCATTTCCTTAAGTATATGAGAGCGTGCCCGATGTGAGAAAAGTTGTTGTTCAGTTCAGTTCTGCAATCTCCGTGGCCTCGGCCTAGTTCTAGGTTGAGTTATGAAATATCAAAAATTAAATAAAAAGACGGTGTTGGAAAATATGTTTCATAGTTAAAAAAAATGTACATCATTAGACATATGATGCTCAACGGCAATCTATATATATAAAAATTCAGCCGTTTTTCGCTTTGTGATGAACTTTACGGAGAATGACTCAACCAATTTAAACCAAACTTTGCCACATTGAAGAGACACACATGGAGAAGGTTTGTGTTTTAAATTTTAAGAATCGGATACCAGGGTCTCGAGAAATAGGCCAAAACGTGGACCCGGATAACCCTAGGATGTTTTTGTACAATATGGGTAGCAAATGGAAGCTGCTGATGATTGCTATAGTATAGAGTATTTTCCATACCATTCCGTGACTAGGGTCTCGAGATATAGGCCAAAACGTATAAGTCACAAAACAATGGCCGACCATAAATTAAATGATAAAACAAGAAAAAAACAAAGAACACTTTTCATTTATATTTTTTCCCCCCCCCCAGCGAAGCGGGTGAAGGTCCGCTAGTACAATATATGTATTTGAAAATCGCCTAAATTTTTTCAAGCGCGCAGGCACTATCTCCCAATGCATTTAAGGCCTAGAGAGAGAATTTAAAGGACATGGAGCGACAGTTCGGGTCTGCATGTATTACTTCTCTGCAAACTTTCCAGTCATTTTTTATGAATCTTAGTAGTCTATCAAGGAAAAGTGAATGTAGGTCGTCCATGCATCAGAACAAAAAAGCAGAATGACCCACAACTGATCGTCGATGATGCTTATGTATTAAACCAGATGCCGTCCCTAAGGATTTTGGTTTGTAAATACCTCTAAAAGGGCTCGTAGTTTAGTCTTGCTCTGCCTGAGCAGGAATTTCGCTGCCCCAATGTAAAGACTTTTCAGGAAACACTTGTTTTTCTGCGGGTGCCAATAAAGCACGAGCGGTTCGCACGAGCTTTATTAATGAAAGCTTTAATGCAACCGACTATTTCCTCTAGCCTTTGCCTTAAAATTGTCTCTGGTTCAGTAGAACTCTCTAAAGAACCGAAATTCGCCAATTCTTCAGCCAGTTCATTGCCTTGAGCCCCACCGTATGCCGACATTCACATACTTAAGTTCAAACTTATTCTACCTTACAACTGGGTTTCGCCTCAACTTGGGGACTGGACCTGGACTATTTTCAAAGTGGTGCGAGCAGTTTGTAAGGCCTTTACAGTATACTCTCGGCTTATTTATACGAAGTTAGGTAAATAGGTTCTAAAAATTAATAAATAAATAATAAATGAAATGGAAATATAGTTTTTTGCCGGAAGTATCTCCAATGTTTCGAAGATCTCCAAATAATACAATTGGTCGAAACCATGAAAACACGGATTTCATCGATGACCTCTTCGTCCTAAGCAAATCGCTTTCCATTTATTTGCATTTGGAAGGAGGAAATATTCGAAGGTAAGTTAATATGGAGAATATGCTGAATGAGTGCTTAATTCGGAAACATCGCCATTGATAGCTGTTGAAAAGAAACCTTTCACCTCCGGGTGTCTATTTCAAATTTCAGCTGTCACAAGTACTGTTATTTAGAAGATGCACAAGCAAAGAGACCACAAGCAAAATGCTGGGTTTGAGGTACCAACGCCATCTCTGGACCTTATTGACCGAGAGACTATTAAATCAGAAGGTATTTGTATGCAAATCCATCTCTTAAGATATTATGAAGTAGTGAAAAACTTATTTTTTATAACAATTTTATGCAAAAGTAACTCCTCCACTTTTTAATTAGCTAGCGTATTTTTTTCTTTTTAGAAACTCTCAAGCGCTCCAACTTCATTGGTGCAATTGCAGCAAGTGTTATCGCCTCTGCTTGCGCTTTACTCAGTTATTAAGCAAATAACAAATTCAATTAAATGACAATCGAAAAACTTTGCACCACAACCAGAAATGGCAGCCGCACAACTCAACCGCCAAATCAAGTCGAAGTCCCCAAACAAAACAGTAAATTAGACCACTAAGCACTTAGAGAGCAAAATCTAGCTCAGCTACTTAGTATGAAATTCAGAGGAGACCAAATCAGAATGAAGATTTTCTGTGTTAACTAAATTAAATGTTTTTAGTACACTTTAAAATTGGTGTCGAGACTTGCAGCAGCAGCAGCCATACGGACCAAAGAACAAGGACAACCCGACCACCAAACACCAAACTAATGAAGACTGACATCCAGCACAACTGTTGCACTGCTACAAACTTTGTCTGCGAAAATATCCAATGAAGGAAAAACAAAAAAATTAGGACAACAACAACGGGAGAGCATCAACTAGATAGGAAAAAGGAAACAACAAGAACTTGTAAGAGCAAAAACAAATTACAACTAAAACAACTAAACCAAAATACAATTGCAATAACAGTAAAAACTACCAACAAGGGACCGCTAAGGAAAATGTAGCCAAGCAACTATGCAGACCAGACAGTATGCCAGTTTACCAAATCCAGTCGTCTGCCAACAGGAGGTCTAAAAACATAATACAACAGTAACAGCAACAACAATAACAAAAGCATTTTGCAACAAAAACCAAATGGGAAGGAAAAGCTTTGCGAAAGCAGCGTCAACAGCTAGCAGCCACAACAGAGTGAAGTTTCACGCTTCAACTACTAAACGCTTCATTTGCTCAGCGTCACAACAAACAAGGCCAACAACAAAATAATAGCAAGAGCGTAAAACTGTGATAACAATACCAATGATTATATGTGGTGGTAGCGGCAACAAAAAGAGCGAGAATGTCAACAACAAATGGAGGTGAAGCAACAATTCATTGCCAGGAGTTTCGAGTGCCCTAAGCAGAGTGCAGAGCGATGAACTTGGGCGGGCGACTTTGCATCTTTCAGGATAACAAAGGCTTTTGTGTGAAACTAAGCAGACTCCTTTGTGCAGATGTTCACCTTTTTGGTAATATTTCATTAGGAAATCAATTCTATTGATTTATGGTTTTCATATATTTTTTAACTTAAAAACGCGCTATCCGCTTGTTGAAGTTAATCAAAAATAAATTTCTGTACTCATAGAATTTACTCAAAAGCAATTTGGAACAAAAATTTAATAGTTTTTATGGATGGAGGGCAACTAATGAGACGAACGTAATTCATACTAAGATTTCTTCTTTCAATTTGGTGACTGAATCGCAAACGTTTGAATTTTTTATACTTTTAATGAGCCATAAATGGGTTTAAAAAAAAAGTATTCCCTTATAAGTTTTCTAGACACTTAAAGAGGTCTAAAGAAGTTTTTGGAACAGATATTTTTTTTTACATTGTAAATTTTCTGGACTCATAAAATAAGTTTCGGGAGAATACCTTGTTTTATCAATTTTCTAGACTCATAAATAGGCCCACATAAGTTTCAGAAACAAAGAGTTTTTAATAAATTTTGCAGACTCATAAAGAGTTTCGGAAACAAAGAGTTTTTGATAAATTTTGTGGACTCATTAAGATATCCAAATAGGTTCCGGAAAGAAACGTTTTTGATCAATTTCGAAAGTTCATAAAGAGACTCACATAAGTTTTGGAAAGAGATTTTTTTGTTTAATTTTATAGATTCATACAAAGACCCACATAAATTTCGGGATGATACATTTTTTTATCAATTTTGCAGACTCGTAAAGAGACCCGAATAGGGTTTCATGAAGAAACGTTGTATACGGTTTTCCTATACTCATAATTTATGCAGTTTCATTTAAACTATTCATGCTTCCTTCAGATCTGCGAAGCCCACTTAACGAGTTTCTTACAGGATTTCCAATGAGACGGAGCAAGACAAAGTAATCACTTTCTAGAACTCTCATGCTTAGTGGTCATACATATAGGAGAATTAAAACCCATCCTGATTGACATCTGAGACTTGAAGGAAGCAACCTGCTTGATATTCTACTACGGATGCCTTTCAATGAAAAAATAAAATGGCGCTGCAGGAAGCATACAAAACAGAATCAATGGAAAACTGCCTGAATGCACGTACATCTGAGAAGAATCAGATAAAATAAAGAAAGATAAAAGGGTAAACGTTTTCTCCCTTCCTTCGTATTGTAGAAAAGTAACATTTATTCTGACCTCAAACAAACTGAAGAGGCGCACAAGCACCCAAAAATTGTATGCATATCTCTGGCCTGTGAGCTAAGCGAATAAGTTATGTGGGGATTTGCACTGTGTAGAATTTTCATAGATCACAGGAAAACAAGCGCAATGCTTTATTGATTAAAAGCTAGAAGCTTTCATCAGAACATGCTTTGTAGACACATTTTTATGAATTGAACCAATTTTTTTTTCAGAACTCTCCACAAATCTCTTTATCACATGACTCTAACTTTATTCAAAGTACAGGTTGACCAGAAGGATGTTGGTGATCGCAACATGAGGGTATATAATATATATATATAATTGGCGCGTACACCCTTTTTGGGTGTTTGGCCGAGCTTCTCCTCCTATTTGTGGTGTGCGTATTGATGTTGTTCCACAAAATGGAGGGACCTATAGTTTTTATGAGGAGCTTTTTCATGGCAGAAATACACTCGGAGGTTTGCCATTGCCTGCCGAGGGGCGACCGCTATTAGAAAAAAAAATTTTTTTTTCTTAATTTTGGTGTTTCACCGAGATTCGAACCGACGTTCTCTCTGTGAATTGCGAATGGTAGTCACGCACCAACCCATTCGGCTACGGCGGCCGCCGTATGAGGGCATATAAAGAGTTTCTTAATAACAGGTGTTATTTAAATATATAAAAGGCTCTCGAGATATGATTAACAATTTTTTATGGCCGAAATTGGATGGTATTGATCTGGACATCGTTTATTTTCAACAAGACGGCGCTACGTGATCACAATTGGCCACCGAGATCTTGTGATTTAACACCTTGTGACTTTTTTCTTTGGGGCCACGTGAAAGAGAAGGTCTACGCTAACAGTCCAGGGTCGATTCAAGACCTCAAAGATGGAATTCGTGAGGCTATCGAGGACATAGGGCAGCCAATTTGCAATCGGTTATGCAAAATTTCATGAGAAGGATATTGTCCTGTAAGCGTGGTCGTGGTGGTCATTTGACTGATGTTATTTTCCACTACTAAAGGGCGTACCTTCCTTTTTATATTTAAATAAGCAACCGATCATTTATATTAAAAATTGCATTTTTCTTTGAATATCAAAATAACACCTCTGATTGGAAAACCCTATAAATGTTTTGTTAAATAAAAATCCATTCCCCCTCCAAATGGGCCTTGCTGCGTTTTTCGTGTAATTGTAATGGAAACACTACTAAGAAATGCCTTAAAATGGATTCCCTATAATTGAAAAACTGCCAGGTTCTAAGACAAGCAAATCCCATTATAAATATCTTTATCAATTCCCACAGATCATCAAGTTCACAGCTGATCTACGCAGAGTATTTGTCACTTCTGTAGACACTTTCGAAAATTTCAATTTAAACTTAAAGGGACCGATTTACGAGCATCTCAAAAAGTTAAAAACCTTTTCGGGATTCTTTCTTTCTAAATTGTAAAGCATTACTCGCAGAAAGGTTGAAGAGTCAAGAAAATATAGAAATATTTAAAACATTTAGTTAATTTATCACTTCCCCTTCTCCGGAAAGTAAAGGTATTTGTATCGATATACGAAAGGTAGCATCTTTTTCTTCTGGAGATATTTATGAAAACTACAATAAATTAATTATAATACAGTTTCTGACTACCTAGTTTCAAAAACAAATGTACTCAGTTCTTTCATACATTTATTTATTTTCATATTAATTTTGTTACAAAAATAGTCTCTAGAGCAGCGAGAAGTAAGCTCTAACACCTGGATAGGGAAACCCTACAAACTCCAATAGGACACTGTGTCGAACAATGTAATTTTCGTTATCATTTCAGACATCTAGAATTAGTAGAGGTCTGCTGTTTTAGCGAGCTGGACGATGAAATATCAGAAGACGTGCCTTGCAAATATGAAACTCGAGCAAGATGAATACTCTGAATCCATTGGAATGGAGAAAAGGCTCGAGGAAGTGCTCACATTTATTAGACGCTTTCAATTATAGGCACACTGTTAAGCAGAATAGACTACATCACAGGTCGCAGTGCACCATGGCCCAACATCAAAATAACTTTAGCTATTTCCACCAGCTATTCAAAACTGAATGAAAAATAAAACAAAGAGGAAAAATAAATTTCGCAAAATGAGATAAGACCTACACATTTACAGATGAGATGATAAATTCGTTGGAAGGCAGCGTTAATTACTTTTTCAGCAATCAGGCAGCACTTCAAGGTTTCATTGAATGCAATTAAAAAAATTAATGCGCAAGGCCAATCAAATCCACACACACGCACACAAATATGTACTTATATGAATACGATTTAATTGTAGATATATTTATTGCTACTTACATGAATATCCTTGCAATAAGTTAATGTGTGATTACACACATATACACATGCGTATATATTTACTCATATAGACAATCGAACGGCTACAATACAATACATACCTGCAATGGAAGCGAAATAGCAATAAAACGATTAAACAGCGATAATATTATTATTATTGCTTGTGAAAATGTACGATATAAATATAAAAACTTTTTATAGAGGTATATTAGGGTGAGTCCAGCTCATGGGAAACATTTTTAATAGTATGGAGTACAGCATAGTTAAAATATCCTTAATAACTGAAAATGCAAGAGTTGCAAAATAAACAGATCATATAGAGAAAATAACGGGATAATTTGTATTATTATTATTATTTTTTTTTTTTATAAGAAAACATAAACATTTGCTAGATTTCCCAAGAAGCTTAGGTAATTTGACAGCAGGAGGATTTCAAGCAGGAGAAAGCAGGAATATGGGTAAATTACCACTTAAAAAAAGATCCTTGCTTTCTTCACTTTACTACCAAGTATATACACACTGTTTTTTATAATTTTAAAATGCTTCAAGGAATATATTTCTACACATGCATACTCATACTGAATATTTGGCAAATGAAATTCTGAATGAAATTTTAATATCGAGTGCTTTTTTATACTCGTATGCATGCAAATTATCGATATCGATAACTACGGTTTTACAGCTAACGATGGCAAAGTAAGGTTGAGTAAGTCGTCATGAATCGTTTAACCCCAAAAGAATGCTCCCAAATTGTGGAAATTAACTTCGAAAAAAAAAAATTGCGAAATTAATAGAGCGAAGTATTGAATAAGATGCTCAAATGCCAAATTCGCCGTCATTCTCAACTTGTTGTCGTTTGTCCTTCGACTACGAGGAAACTTTTACGTAAGGCTCTTGGCTTACGTGCCTATAAAATATAGCTCGTGCAAGAATCGAAGCCAAAGACCATCGTTTGTAACGCATTTTTAGTCACTGCGCTCATTTAATTTTACTCTTCAGATTTATTGGAAAATTCGTAAAAATTGGACTGATCGAATGAATCATGTCATTCGGAGCTGCGGCAGACAGATCAATAACAATCAATATTTCTCTGGTAAAAAAACACTCGATACATGGGGCTGTGCTTCCCACTTGAGACCCTTCACAGAGTCGCCAAGCCACATGACTCACAATTTTAAAATTTTAGTGGGTAATTGTAAATGGTAGTTCGCCAAAACATGCGTGAATTTTCATTAATCTGCTTCATATTTAGGTCCTACATTCTCATCGAACTTATGCCACGAATAAAATCTTAGTTTATACTAGCAAGCCAAAAGAGCTCCTCCCGCTGATGTGCGTGTTAGCTTTCGTGACTTACAACTATACGGTGATAAGGAATACGTGGAACTAATGGCTCCTCAGCAGCACCTTTCGGAGCTAATAACTAAGTAATAGATAAGCGCTCAACCAAAAGGAAATCATCCAATGTTACAATCGTCTCTACCTTCAGCAACTCACTCTTCCTAAGCCAATCAGGGTTTAAGCACCCAATCATCTCGAAAAAAAAATTACTCATGAAAGTCTGCAGTTTCAAGTTGGATACTTAGTCAGGTACGGTAATTTGAAAAAATTAGTACAAAGAGCGGCTCATTTGCTGATTACTTGAGCCTTCACAGTAAAGACAACAAAATGCAGCAACAGGGTGCCGCATTCACAAACTTCTGAATTCTCAACAAGAATCTTGAATTCTTTCGGAATAGTCAGTTTTGATTTCCTTAAGATGCTTCCTTACTCAAATATTTTCTGAAAATGAAAGGCATCCAAGTATAAGTTAGTTATTTTACGAAAACTTGTTCCATGTGCGAAAATACTTATGAGGTTTGGCATTGCGTGGTGTTCTAAGAATTTATTATCATTTTATTTTTAATTTAAATTTTTTTTATTTTATTTTTATTCTATGTTTTGTTTTTTTTTTGCATTTTTTTATTTAGTTCGATTTTTGTTCCTTGCTATTATTTTATTTTGCTATTTGTTATTTTATTTAAATTTATTTTATTTTATTTTTCTTTTTTAATATTTTTTCTTCTTCTTATTAATTTGCGCCATAACCGCTTACGCGATTTTGGCCGAGTTTAACGTTTCTTTCCAATTTAACATACCAAGTGAAGCCAAGCCCTTTTCCACCTGATCTTTCAAACGCAGAGGAGACCTTCCTCTTCCTCTGCTACCACCAGCTGGTATCGCATCGAATACTTTCAGAGCCGGAGCGTTTGTATCCATTCGGACGACATGACCCAGCCAGCGTAGCCGCTGGATCTTTATTCGCTACGATATGTCTATGTCGTCGTAAAGCTCATACAACTCATTCCATCATCTGCGATATTCGCCGTTGCCAACGTGCAAAGGTCCAAAAATCTTACGCAAAATCTTTTTCTCAAAAACTCCAAACGTCGCTTCATCGGATGCTATCATCGTCCAAGCTTCTGCGCCATACGTTAGGACGGGTATGATGAGAGTCTTGTAGAGTGTTAGTTTTGTTCGTCGAGAGAGGACTTTACTAATCAATTGCCTACTTCTACGTTGGATTTCAAGGCTGACATTGTTATCGGTGTTAATGCTGGTTCCTAAATAAACGAAGTCTTTTACAACCTCGAAATCATAGCTGTCAACAATGACGTGGGTGCCGATACGCGAGTGCGCCGACTGTTTGTTTGATGACAGGAGGTATTTCGTTTTGTCCTCGTTCACCACCAGACCCATTCGCTTTGCCTCTTTGTCCTAAGAACTAACAGCGCGGTTGTTTAATATTTTTTACTGTATTTTAAATTTTTTTGTTTTATATAAAATTATTTTATTTAAATTTTTTATATTACAGCTTTTATTATATTTTTATTCTTTTATTTTTTTTTATTTATCCTCTTCTTTAATTTTTTTGTCTTTTATTTCGCTAGTTCTATTTCATTTAACTTAAATTTATTTAGTTTTATTTAAGTTTTTATTTTATTTAATTTTGTTGTATTTGTATATCATATAATTGTTTTCAACATACATTTTTTTCTATTTTTTAATTTGTTGTTAGATTTCGTTTATTACTATTTCTTAGTTTAGTTTTTTTTTATATTACAGCATTTAATTTAATTTCGATTAATTTGAATGTATTATCTTGTTTTTGATTTGATTTAAATTGGTATAGTTTTATTTAAATTATTTATTTTATTTTAATTGATTTTATTTTGATGTATTTTATTTTTCTTTTCATATGAATAATTTTTTTTAGTTTAATAAATAAATTTAATTTAAGTTTGATTTCATTATTACACTTAATTTATTAATTTTTGTATTATTTTAGTTTATTTAATTTTATTTTACTTTATTTTGATATATTACAGCATTTTATTTTTATTAATTTATCGGATTTTTTTTTATTCTCCTTTTTTTATTTCGTTTTGTTTTATTTCATCTGATTTGAATTAATTAAATTTTTTATTTTATTTTATTTTGTTGGATTTTATATAATACTTTATTTCGTATACATTTTTTTAGTACTTCGTTTATTATTTTTATTTTAGTTTAGTTTTGTTGTATTTTGTAATTTATTACATATAAATTATTTTTTTGTTTAATTTATAAATTTCGTTTTATTTTTTATTCAATTTGATTTTTTTTTTATTATTTTACTTTTTATTTAATCGACTTTATTTTTATTAATTCGTTTAGTTCCTCATTTTATTTTCTTATTCCTTTTTAATTTTACTCTATATTATTTCTTTTGATTTAAATTCAATAGTTTTTTTTTTTTTATTGAATTGATTTTATGTTTTTAATTTTGCATTATTTTACTGTCTTATATCATTTTATTTTTATTAATTTATTTTGTTTTAATTCATTTCGTTTTAATTTATTTAATTTCATTTGATTAAAATTAATTTAGTTTTATTTTTTTTTTTTTATATTTTATTTTCTTTTTTCTGTTTACTTGAATTTTCTTTTCATTTCAGAAATACACTCGGAAGTTTGCCATTACCTGCCGAGAGGCGCCTGCTATTAGAAAAAATGTTATTGCATTTTGATCTTTCGCCGAGATTCGATCCCACGTTCCCTCTGTATTCCAAATGGTAGTCACACACAAACCCATTCGGCTTAACTTTATTTGGATTTGTTTTTCCTCAGTTATTTATTTTTCATATAGTTTTTTTATTTTATTTTTATATTGTTTGATTCTACTCTATTTTATTTCTTTCGTTATTCTTTGATGTTTTATTTTACTATTACTTTTATTTGAATATTATTTTAATTTTCTAAATCTTCAATATTACTTACCTACCATTTTAGTAACAAAAAAGAATTCCTCCCTAATGTGAATATGTATTCTTTTATTACTTAAATAGTGGTTTAAAATGAATACCAGTGGGATTTAAGGTAAGCCAGTGAAAAGAAGTGCAGGGGCATGCCGCTTGTTATAACAGTTTTTAAATACAATAACAGCTTTAACAACAATCATTCGCGTACATGTTAAATATAATACATACACACATATATTTGGACTATACTTATACATTTGTAGCACTATGCATTTGTGTGCGTTCGTCCCGTTATATTTTATATGCTATTACGTGCTGACAATATTAATGTCAGTTCGACCACAAATGTCGTCGGGGGTACTTAAAGCGTACAGCCGCTTATTATCACATTACAAAAGACAACAAAACCCTCAACAGCAACAATAGCAACAACAACAAGATAGATAGCAATAATAACAATACCAATCCGTGAGAGCCCTAGTCAGTGGGTTATATTGGATATTTATTATTTATGCACATAAATAGCTCATAAATGTACATTTGTATGTGTGCGTGTATTGCTGTAGGTATTAATGTTTTTTCCCCAATATTGCTTTGCCTACACCTACACAGGCACAAGTGTTGTAACAAAATTACAATTCCACAAATGTCAACAACGCCTGTCAAGTTTAACACCTCATCGGATGTGCAGAGTTCCGGAATTTCGGCTGCAGATGCCATGAACGGAACCACAGCTTTATGAAGCGGAATTACCGGTGTTGCCAACAACAACAAAAACCAAAATGCCAGCATGCTTGAATATTTCTGTGCATATGTGAGTATGTATGTGTGTGTGTGTATTTATGTATGACTTGTTATGATTTTGTTATTTCGAATAAGTGTCACGCATGCACAATAGACATACGAGTATGTATTTATGCATGTGTATTTGTGTGCCTACATATGTACTTTTGACAGCTGTCATATCGGTTGACAATTCTCGCATGCGACATGCGTCAGACGAGATTGTGGTGAGCAATTTAGGTGCAAAAGAATATTTTTTGTTTGCCATTATATTTTCCTTTTATTTTTGGGCGCACACACCTATGTATGTGGATGAATATATGTGTGCATGTGTGTATGTATAAATATACACACATATGTACACTTTTCATATTTTTTGTTTTTAACTGCTTGAAACGACTGTTCGAAATGTGACGCTTTAATTTCCGCCTCAATATATGACCTGGAATATTTTCTTATTTGGCGCATTTGTCTGGCTTTTGAATGTCAGCGACTGGCTGGAACGGCAAGTGCTTAAGTAAAGGATCAATATAAGACTCAGTTGAAGTATAAGAGAAAGCAGATTTTTATGAGTTTGACAAGGTCGACAAAATATTAAGTTTATAATAGTAAACGTATTTGAAATTGTCACAAGCAGTCGCCCTTTTATTATTTCCAAGATTTTTTCAACAACAGACTTTTTCCGGCTCATCTCCAACCAATGGCATGATAGTCGGCAGCAAAATCCAGCCTTTCCTCTACAATGAAACTTTTCAAATCTCTTAACCCTTCTGCTATGTTAGGAAAAAATTACCCATATAGTGTTTTGGGTCAATTTGACCCACTTATAAAAACTCCACTAATAACACTATTTTATTGATAGAATTCGTATTTTTTTTATTTGAATCAAGTTAAGTGTATGTTAATTGTAGAAAATAGTTGAGATATGTATGTATGTTTTAACGGCAATTTTCACAAACTAAGCTGCTATGTTCCTTGCAAACAAATGTTTGGCACGTACTGCAAACAGCTGAATATTTGTTCGAATTTTTTGTATGATGACAAAAGAAACATCGCTGTCGTTTTTTGGTGGATTCATTTCTGGCAGAAATATTAGAAGTAGACGCTTCTTCTGCAGATTTGGAGTTTTCTTGAATATTTTTTACTATATTCTTAGCAGCGATTCCTCGCGGCAGTCTCTCTCTACGGACAATATTTGGTTCGATCATTTGCTTTCCCAGCTCTTCAAGAAAAAGTCTTCGCTTATAAAGCTTGTTGGAGTTCCATGAGGGATTTATCTCTGTCCATATTACGTATGCGTTATATGCCGAAATATCTAACATATTCGAAAAGAGGGCAACTGACCAACGTTTGGTTTGACGTTTACTATAAATGTCGTTGACGTTTACTAGCAACCAGCTGATCAAGCGCATCCACACTTTGTTTCATTATAGTGAAGTATTATTTCAGGTTTTTTTCTGTCACCCTCATCAACAAATGGAGATTGGGAAGGGAGCTCAATGCTACAACAAATTTATATTTTTTTGGGATGTACGATACAATAATTACATTATCCGAAAATAAAAATTGGCTTTCTAAAACGTTCTTTTTCTTCATGTCGACGATTTCTCGTGGCAAAAAAAGCTTATTTTTCCTCACTGTACCAACTAAAGTAATGTTCGTGCGAAGTAGCTGAACGGCGAGATTGTACGTCGTAAAAAAGTTATCGCAAGTAATAGTGTGACCTCTGGGAAGGGGTTCTGATAGGGATAGAACAACACGTTCACCTAAAAATATTTGTATAGAGACGGTTTATTTATACTGTACATAGGTTTGAGACATACAAAAGGCCAATTTATAAATGCATTACCTTGGTTCCTTTCCGGTTGCGTATTTCTTGCCCGCCCTAAATAAACTTCCATGTACCAGGCATAATTGCTTTTTGCATCACATAGAGCCCATATTTTTAAGCCGTATTTTGCGGGCTTCGATGGAATGTATTGCCTAAAGATGAAACGACCACGAAAAGGTACTAACTGCTCATCTATTGTTACATTTTCATGTAAGTGATAATATGACCTGAGCTGCCGATTCCATTGATCCCAAATGTTTCTTATTGGTGCTAATTTATTACGCTGTCTTCTCTCATCCCTGTCTGCAGCGGAGTCAAAACGAAGGCATCGTGACTTGTTCATAAATCTTTCCAAGCCCATTTTGGCCCGAAAAATTGGTCTGCCATTATTTTCATCCCACAAATGAATTAGACTTTCATTGTGCGATTTGTATACTCCTGCTAAGATTTGCAATAATATATATGCTTACAATTCTATAAGGTCTATAATTTTCCAATTGTCTCCAAAAAACTGCAATCCTACTGCGCGATAATAAATTACTAACTAAGCAAACAATCGACACTTACTCTTTGCACAGGTGCATAAAACGGGAGTTCCCCTTTTTCGAAAAGGCTATACATTTATCGAGAATATACATATAAACATAGAGCTATGCAAAATATACTCGATCTCCGATAACTAGCTTTCTTTGCCTGCGTTTTTGATCGAGTGATGTAATAATCAACGGCAAAATGTTTCAAAATACTAGGTGGGTCAAATTTACCCAACAACGTAATAAGTGTAATGAAATTACATTTGGCATCCTCCAGCAACATAAAAAACAGATGTTATATTAATTTTCATATTTATCTATTCCTTTTACTGCAGTTAACAAATAGAAGAAGAATCAATACAATACGACTAGACTAATAGGCGAATTTCAATGAGTTTTACTGAAAATTGGGTCAAATTGACCCAAACATAGCAGAAGGGTTAATTGATAACAACTATAAACTTCCAGTCAACTCACCGTTCCACACATGGTGCTGACAACAAACTCAAACACTTTAATCCTTCTTATTATTTTAAATTTTGTTTTTAAGTAATTTTTCTAAAGACATTTGGTTGATAAATTACTTCAGACACAGCGCAGTTATTTTCTACGAGCCCTTAGCACTCTTTGTAGGCTGCTTCTATTTCCAATGATCTCGCAAAGGATGTCGAATCCAATTTGCTACTAATTCAAGATACGATTTATGTTGTCGACTGCTGCATAATACAAAATTACGATTTTAATTTTGTAAAACTAAAAACCGATCTGCGACGTACAGTTACATAAATCTCTGTTATTTTTCGCCATTCATTTCTACATCACTACGAGCCCAACAACTAGAACTTGCCTATTCCAATAAAAATCATCCACTTTGGCTAAATTCCATTCCGGCGACCGATATTAGAAACCACTTTTTCTTAATTTGGTGTTTCACGGAGATTCCAATCTACATACTCTCTGAATTCCGAATGGTAGTCACGCGGCAACGCATTCGGCTACAGTGGCCGCCATATCCTTAGCGTCCTTTATTTCGCGCGCTGCAGGTTTGCTATTCTTTTCTTCCATCCACTATTTTTTAATCCTCACAACTTTGTCCTTTCGAAGGCTAGTAAGTCAATCGGTACTGAACCGCTTATCAGTTGTACAGTTGGCCCTTGTGGGGAAGACAGACAATACTCAGAGCTGCCGTTCGTTGTGCCGAAGTTCGTTGTACAGTTCCACTGCATTTCTAGCCAGCTTTCATGCTATAGGCTCGTGTTTTTTGTGTCTCTGTCTGTAAGGCTTCGCTGTGTTATACTGTGTCGAGCTCCACCTTTTTTCCGTAGTACGTCCTCGACGCGTGTATCTCTGTACCCCGTTCCGGCTGTGCGTTCGAGCATTTTGCTGATTATGTTGCTCAGTGCGATGTCGCCAATCTGCTTCCTCAGAGCATCTCTTTCCGCGAGCCATCTGCACAACTAAAGGACGTGTGTTCAGTGTCATCACTCGGTGCTTTGTGTTATATGCACTCGAGATCCCTTACCTTGCCCTTATATAATTCATAGGTAGGTAAGTACGTGATATGGTTGAAGTGCCGGTCTGGCGCTCCTCAAGTAGCACTAAAGCGGCGTTTTAATACCATTATGACACGTCCAACAGGCAGATATCTTCCGTCAGCCAGAGATGTCGATATAATGGAGGAGATTGATTGGATTTAGATTGGCGCACTGCCCCAGGCTGTCGATTAAAGGAGCGCCCAGTGACCTTAGTTATCTAGCTGCCGAACCCGGTCATTTACAGAGAAAATTCTCTACAGTCTCTTTCTCTGCAAGGTCCCCACAGCTTCTGCAATGGGGTTTAAATGTAACCCTAGCTTTTCCGCGTGTGTGTCGATCGTCCAGTGACCGGTAAACACATCTATAAGTTTGTAAATTGAATGGCGAGGAGTCCACAAGACTTTTTGAGTCCATCGTATATCGTATTAGGGCCAAAGGGTTTTCTAAATAGAGCTCCATCTTTTCTACGCTTTCCTGAGAAATAATTTGTGCAGTTCCTCTTTAACAACTATCAGGGCGATGCCGATGACCGGGTAGGAGGTCTCTGAGGCCAATCAAGTCCCCTTCCTGGCAAGCTCATCAGCAATTTCATTTCATATAAACCATACTCCTTGAAAGAATCATACACCTCTTTCAGTAACTATCAATTCTATCATCCATCTGAGTAAATTTTCCCAAATTGCATTGCGAATCTGAGTCACTTTACTATCACTTTTATACCCCGATTTAGTACCTACATAGATCTATTATATTTATGTATGAACTCGTATACAGCTTTCACATTGAGAGTGTAAAAGGAAGAAACTGCTCAACGCAAATAAAAATAAAGCTCTATGTACTGAAAAAACTAAGTGCCATCACAGCCAGCCAAACTAGTAGAGTACAGAAAAATACTGTCTGAATACGAAAATTTTATTTATGAAAATCCAAATCTCTTTGAATAAGTGATATGTGTGCTGAAATTCAAATGCTGAAGCGCCATGCTGCGCAGTCTTTGCTCACTTTTTCCGTAGCATTTCCGAAATGTTGACTTCCCAGCGGGCACACATACACACGCGCACCACAACAGACAGCCAAATACGAAAATGATGTTGTCAACAAGTTTGTTATCCAGATTGCTGTCATGCTGACTGCTGTTTGAGTTGTTGTTTTTGTAGTTGTTACTATATTTGTTGAGATATCTGTTGATGTAGCTATTTGTTCTAGTGTACACTTTTGATTGTTAGTTCTCGTCGTTGTTGTTGTTGCCTCTTATGTTCTAGTATTGTATAAATTATGACATTTGTTGCGCTGCTCTTCGTTTTAACTCCGGCTCTGAATTCAGCTTCAGCTTCCGCCTCAACATCAACTTCAACAGCTACCCCTTCAATGTCGTCCCCATAAGCTACGCCTTCAACTATTTCTTAGTGAGCTGTCAAACAAAAGTGGCTGCTGCTACTCGGTGCAGACTTGCTGTTGTGCTTGCTGACAGCAGCTGCCAGTTGGCCTGTCTTGCTGTCTGACACTTGCTACCCTTTTTCGCTCTGCTGCCTGTTGATTTAACCATTTGTATAATTCTATGAACACACACACACATACATATCTATGGCTGTATATAATTATATATGTACACAGATTTGTATATTTAACAGTCATGTAAATAACTGTACATCCTTTGCGCTTCACACTTGTCTTGCCATCTGTTTCGTATTGTAAATTATTTTGGTATTTACGCTTGGCCATATTTTTGCTGTCCCCCGATGATTAAAGGGATTTCCAATTTTGGGGGAAAACGTACTTGATATCTCTTGGCATTTAAACACGTTTCTGCTGTCAGTAAGCTGTCGGAAACTTATCGTAATGACATAATTGCTGAGCGCTATTAGCCGCACTTTGCCATTTGTGACTTATTTCAAGGGTTAGAGAGAATTAGTGTTGGCAAAGCTTGCAAATCAACTGAATTACCACAGAAATAGATCATTTCTGCCAATATTTGTGTTTTTCATTTTTTGTAGGAAAGAGATTTTGAAGTTAGGATTGACTGCCCGCCTATACCTTCTTTTTTTGGAGAAGGTTTCGCATGAGAATCACGAATCTGAAGTGGATTTTACCATTGCTTTTACGGGTAAAATGCTAAGTGGATTATTTGAAAGATGCTTGGGTGGTGATGTGTTGATATACTTTTTCTCAGCTACCAAAACTATGTAAACTATTAAAGAATTACAATTTTTTTTGCTGACGGTGCACAGTGAGGAATTTTTGGCAAATTTTGTTCAAAAATGGCTGCCAGATCCAATTATTGGCCGATTTCAATAATTTTTATCTGAATATTCTCGCAAATGATGTTGGAAGATATGTTTTAAGCCCGAATTTCAGTTTTTTTTATTCTGTCAAAACACATCCTTGCATAGGAGCATTTTTGGGGAAAATTAGTCAAAACTTTAAAAATAAAAAATTGTATATATTCTCTCATGGGACGGTGCAACAACAATAGCACAGAACAGTGTACGACGGAAGAGTCTTGTCAAGGCCATATGCTCCCGTGAGGAGTGAACAAGGAAAAAATAGTGCGTGTAGCGTAGTACATATAACAGAAGTGAAACATTCAAGGCAGTCAAAGAAAGAGGGAGATAATGAGAGAGAGAAAAAGAGAGAGAAAGAATATATATCTAAATAGACAAAATTTACAAAAAACGGAGCAGAGTCGACCTGTGTAGGTAAACGGCGGACACAAACCGTAGAACAACGCGTACTACTCCGAGCGTTTATCACCCGCTTAAACGCAGCGATTTCAGGACTTTTCATTTTTATGATTTCTTTGAATTGGCGTACATGATTGAAAAAAAAACTAATGAACCTTTTGAAATGAATCATAGCTTGTTCCCTTCAGTATTAAATTCTCTCCTATTTGAACTAACAAAATAGATTAAAAAAAATTTGTCAAGATATTTATACCAAGTTGAATTCAAATTTTTTTCACAGAAAGGCATTTTTTTCTTTAAAACCTCCAAAAAGTTGATATTTTGGAATTTCTCTTAGTTTTCTTAGTTCATCTAGAATAAAAAATCATGATAATTAGAAATCCATTTGAATTTTTTGCTTTAGATAATAATTACGAGCTGTATCTTGGACGCCAGTTGGAAACTCCAGCGTTGCAGCGCTCTACTAATTTCTATCTTAAACATTTTTTTCAACTTATTTTAACCAGTACAAGAATTTTTTATACTTTTTAAATGTTCATTAAAAGATAGAAAAAAATTTGCAGTGCTAAATTCATTTTTTCCTTTAAAAAAAAAATCGCAAAGAGATGCAATTTTTAGACCTCATAAACCAGGCTCCCCCTAAAGTGTATCTTTCCTTTTCCTCTACGTTACATCTTTTTTCTCTCTCGCGGAACGAAAATGCCCAAAACGTTGCACGACCTTGAAGTTTTACTCTCCATTCTCGCTCGTCCATCGACGCCTAAGAAGTTTCACTTCAAAAACAAAACATGTATTCAAATTAGGTTTGAATTTTTTTATTGTAGTTCCAAGCAATAGTAACACATCCCATCAACTACGCAAGTTTCCGGTGGCCCTTAAGAGATGAAATTATCCGCCAACTACCTAAAATCTTAAAAACTAATTTTTTTCAAGGGCAAGTCTAGAATATTCATCGGAAAATTTTCAAAAAATGTTTATACTCGTCTTTGGGCTTGCTGAGTCCGAATTCGTTATCCATTTGTCCGCGGTGTTGGGTATTTTCTTACAATATAAAAAAATGCCGAGCATTGTTTATATAGAGAAAATGCACTAGACCACCAGCCTTCTATGTGGCTAGTTACTCAAAATGAAAAGTGTGGTTACACATGTCAAGTAGCTGTATGTACCTCGTATCTGGAAAGGTGCTCTAAAATCCGTGAGCCAACAAGAAATATTATCTGAGCTTGAATACAAGTTGATCATCAGTAAGCGCATAAATAGCTCTAAATAGTCTACAAAAGTAACTGTATTCTATGGAAAGCTACACGTTTTGTTCACTTCCTTTTTTTAATTTATTTTTCTTTATTTTTGTGGAAGTAAACACCACCAGCGGCTGCTTGTTATTTGCGTATTCAGCTTTAGAAAAAATGTAACCATTAACAATATTTAAATACACACGGAATATGGAAATTTCCAAGTATAAATATGTACGTAAGTACACTTACATATATTGCAGCCGCCTACCTGCATATTCTCCATATTAAAATAAATTAAATAAATTAATATGCGCTGACAAATTGTGCTGACTCTCAGAAATTTCAGTGAAAGATTGCGCAAATGAATAAATGACTTTACTTACCACACATACATATACATACGTACCATATACATGTGTATGTGTGGAGTCGAGTTGGGTAAGTACTATCCAGTAACAGAAAGCAACCAAAGAAGGGATGCAAAAAAAACAAAGAATATTTACAACGCGGCACAACCTACAAGTTGCATAAATAGAGGCAAATATGCGCTACAGCAACAATTACATGTGCACCACTTAATATGTATGGAAATATTCGTGGGTATGCGCACTTATATCATAACTGTTTTTACTTCAGCAGCTGCAGCATTTGCACTTTCGCTAGTTCCTTGCCGCTGCCGTTTATGGTGTACGGCCATATTTAAAGACATAAATCACACAGCCAAAGTGCACACAGAAACAAGCATGCACATATGTACATACATGCGTGCATATGTGCATATGTGTACCGTTATGTAAAGATACATTTGAATAACGGTCCCAACAAAAATTCAGCGCAGCACATATTCATAACTGAATCAAGTCGCATTCGCGTTCACTTTCCTGCACGCATTCACTTTTCATAGAAACACACACACACACACGCAGACTATCGCGTAGGCACAAAATCGCATGCATAAGGCCATTTCGTTTTACGTTTACATTTGCATTTGCATTGGCGCTCTGGTTGCGAGCAATGAATGAATGAACGTACGAATTGGCTTTGCTGTTATTACTGCGCTTTGTTGTTGCTATAGGCTGAGTCCCGTTGTCAACGTCGTTGACGATATGCACTACTTGTCGTATACGTAATTTCCAGTCATTACCTCCGAAGGACGACGATAGCTAAATGTAAACACGTACATATACTCACACACACACACACACACACACGCGTATAGCCAACAACAATAATAGCATTCTACCACTTCACTGCACTTTAGTGTTATTATTATTTATTGCTTTGTGTTCATCTACATCCTGCTGTGATTGTGTGCGTATTCATGTACGTATGTGCGTTTGCTTTCACTCGACGCATTTAGCGTAGCATAGTTTTGCGGGCTTAAACAGCCACAGCAGCATCAGCAGTACAACTGCGATGGCGACGTCGCCAGTTTCTATGCCGCGCAATGAGCCAACAATATCGGTGCAATGATGCTGCGAACAAATAAGTTAATGCTAAAATTTGAGGCAGCGGTAGGCAGCGGGAAAACGGAAGGAAATTGTAAAAAATTCATAATTACGCTTCGCAAGTTGAGCTGTTGTGTTGAAATCGCGAATTTCCACGGAAAGTCATCAGCGAATTTTTGTCGCAAGCAAAACAGCAGCAAAACAGGGCGCAGCAGGGGCCATGGTGACACCGGCGGCGCGGTAGCTAATCAACAGAAAATTTTATTCAGGATGTACCTTGGAAAGTTGCGGCGAAGAATTGCATTATTTTTGCCAATTTGCAATTTTGTGATTTTGTTTTTTCGTGTCTATTGAACATGGAATGCTTTCGGGAAATGACTCATTTACCTTGGATTAACCTTGAAAAGTTGGTAATTAGTAAACGCATCCGATGAAAAGGGAATTACGATAATCTGCGCAAGTTGAGCAAAGTCTGCGAAGACGAAAATAATGATAAGACGTGACTCTGTTAAATGCAACCCAAAGTGATTTGCATGTATTTAAAATCTGAGCTT
The DNA here is from genome assembly GCA_037575425.1 of Anastrepha fraterculus. Classification (NCBI taxonomy): domain Eukaryota; kingdom Metazoa; phylum Arthropoda; class Insecta; order Diptera; family Tephritidae; genus Anastrepha; species Anastrepha fraterculus. Next base: position 6,059 of record JAYXIM010023053.1, on the reverse strand, counting down.
TTACCTGCATATATATACATATAATTGGCGCGTACACCCTTTTTGGGTGTTTGGCCGAGCTCCTCCTCCTATTTGTGGTGTGTGACTTGATGTTGTTCCACAAATGGAGGGACCTACAGTTTCAAGCCGACTCCGAACGGCAGATATTTTTATGAGGAGCTTTTTCATGGCAGAAATACACTCGGAGGTTTGCCATTGCCTGCCGAGGGGCGGCCGTCTGAGCTCACGCATTTTAAATATTTTTTGCAATTGTCATAAACAAATGTTTTCATATAAAATTGTTTTAACTATCATTAACCATTATTAGAAAAAATCGAAAAATGCGTTAATGCGTCACTCAAATACATTTACGAGGGTTGGAGCTTCGAGATGAACAAATAAAAGTATATAATTGCTTCTAAAAATGCCTAAAAGCGCAAAATATCTGGTTCGACTCAACAGATCCACTACCAGCCTCTCACAGGTGTTGTGAAGGGTCACTGCACTATTGGCACCCAGCCAGTAAAATGGGTGTACCTTACAATGCTTTCTGCAGGAGTTGTGGAGATGAAGAAGAAATTGAAACGATACAACACCTCCTCTGTGAATTCCTGCACTTAAAAGAAGCCATGACGAAAGTCTTGGCAATTATTTCTTTGAAGAATTGGGAAATTTGCAAAATCTCTCTCTGGAGCGACTAGTTAACTTCTTAAAAAGATCTATGTGGTTTAATCAACTTAGTTAGGGGATGGAGACTAAGTGCAGATATCACGATGGGCCTTAAGGCCACTGAGTGTCTTGTGTTAGACTAGAAACCTGACTAACCTAACCTAACCTTCTCAAAGTGTTCAGGACGATCAATACACTTTTCTATGCATTTGAGCCAATTTCCCAACAATAATGAAACGAGACTTGTTTTTGAGCCGTTGTAAAATTATCCGTTTTCAAAAACGAAATTATTTTAAATGTAGACTGCGTTCATAATTATAGCACAGGTATCTACTTATTGACGAGTGTTGACAATTCATTTGTTAATTACGTATTTTTAGTAATTTTTTTAATAAAATATAATGGATTTATTTATGTTTTTGTAATTCATTCTACTACAAAATCTACACTAAATCTGCTAAGCATGCAAATTTCAAATTTATGTAAATTAAAAAAAATCAGTAAACTTTTATGAGGAATTTTTTAAGCAGAATTCTTTAAAACTTGTGGGTATGAAGTTTTATAGCCCATTAAATTTTGGTGTAATAAAGTGCATGTTTTAAATAGCTCCAAAATTGCGTTGCTTTTCCACAATTTTTTTGCTGGCGCAGTTTTGTGCATTCTCTCCATATAACGAAAGTTCAACATTCTTTTGCCAGAAAACACCAAACGCCACCGTAAATAAATTATATTTTACATTAAAATAATATATAATAATATATTACAGTTGTTGGAAACTGAAGCCCGTTAATCACTAACATTAAATTTACATTCAAATCAAACCATAATTATTTTTACTATATTAATACAAATACGCAAAGAACTCAATAGGCTCTTTATATCCTCTTGCCCATTCCCCATGCAGCTAAGCCCAAATGCTAATATAAAATATATATTTTTTTTGCTGCGGAACATTTTTCAGATTTTTAATGTTTGTAGATATTAAGTAAATATGTTTGTATGTGTGTTTCTATATATTCGCATACATTTCTATCGAGCGTACCTGCAAGTATTATCTTAATTGCTCTGGCATATCAATTTGAAAATATGAAAATAATTCCTTACTATGCAAATACTGCAATGCGAAAGAAGAACAAAAAAGTATATTTATAATGCCAGAATAAATAAATCAATTAAATGACTATGAAAAAAACTTTATTAAAAATAATACAATGTACAAAAAATATTTGAAAATTAAAAACAAATCTAAAGCCAACGTTAATGACTTAATTGTTAATTTACGGTGACTAAAACGTGAGTGTCGGTGAGATATGAAATCATTAAATTAATAGCTTGTAGATGCAATCTTTTATAAACTTGTTGTACAATGTAATTAATAGTAATAATAAAATTTTGTTCAACAATTCGCAGAAATTTTTTAATTCAGTACAAATATCGACACCAAATAATTCACTGAAGCAAAGCCATTTCAATATTAGTGGAAATTTTTAGTCTCAAATTTCATAATAAGATAATTAAACAGATCTGCCTGGATTTATTCCGATTTATAGTTTTCTTAAATTCAGTCGAAATTGCTTATGGCGAAGGTTTTTCAGTAAACAGATGAGTAAGAAAAAAAGCTACTTAAATATAACAAAAAAAGGCAAGTCGCAAAGAAAATTATAAAGCAAAAGAAAAATCAGGACATCAATGTTCAACAATCTGCAATAATTACCGAGGTGTATCTTTACTCAACAGTGGCTGTAAAGCCTTTGCACTGGCCTAAAGCCAGGCAGTTTTGGATGTTTGCCAGTGTGGTTTTCGCCAGGGTAGATCCAGAACAGACCAATGTTTCACATTGAATATGCAAATACTAGAGCAACACAGAGAGATCGAGCTGAATCTGCATTGTGTTCATTAATTTTAGGCAAGCTTTCCTCAGCATTAATAGAAACCATCTGAACGATACAATGCTTAAACAAGGTAAACCGCTAAAAAATTATAAAACTTATCTAGAGGACGCTCTCAAAGACCCATGCGAGGGTTATGATAAATTGAGATGTTACGAACGAATTCAGCATGTCATCAGATGTAAGGCAAGGCGAATCACCACCAACGATGGAGGTGACGTTGTCGTGATAACACAAATGAATATGAACTCTTAAAAAAATATATAAGCAAGTGAAAAGTTCAGCTTTAGATGTGCGTCTATGTGTAAATACAGAGAAAACTAAATATATGCACCTCGTAAGGGTGATGATGCACACATTGAAATCGATGGTGAATGCATACAGAGAGTCGACAAATTTAAATACTTAGTACTCTTCATCAGCAGCAGTTCTGACATTTCCGAGGCAATAGCTGATCGAGTAAGCGCGGCAAATAAAGCATTCTTTGCACACATAAAATTATTGAAATCTCGATTGATATCCAGAGCTCTAAAGATGAAAATGTATAAACCACTAGTGAGGCCCATAGCAACATACAGCAGCACGGTATGGGTACATAAAGAAACAGACACAAATCAAATACTGAGGTTTGAAAGAAATATACTGCGAACAATATCTGTTATCTTCCGGCGAGATGACGAAACATTTTGGATAAGATTCAATCACGAGCTGGACGCATTGATATGTACATAATGGAATCGCACTACGCTTTATAAAAAATCAGCGAATCAGATGGCTGAGGCAAACATACAGAATGCCCAAACACAGAGCTGCCATTTTCCATAGACTACCGACAGACTACTAGACAAGTAAAGTAAAGGTCACAGCGGACCTTTGAAAATGGGGATCACAAACTCGAAAGACGTAGTAGAGGAGCGATCGCATTGGAGAATCGTAGTTGTGTAAGCAATGGTGTGTAAAACTGTAGTTCTAAGGATGATGGTGATTATAATGAAAGTTTTTCATTAAAATTAGAAGTATATCGTAGCAACTTGTTATGATAGAGCAATAAAAAAATGAGATTTATATATTCAGTTGTTTAATTTGTGCAGTTTTGCAGATCCCTATAAAGTAGTTTTTTTTTTTTTTTTTTGTTATAGAGCATACATTAAAATTTTTTGTAAATTTTTTATAAAATAAAATACAACTGGGTTTATTTTCTAACCCGTTTTCCCAAGTATATAATCACTTTTTTTATTTCTGAGCAGTGCTACGAACAAAATTGGTCAGCTATTTGAATTGATATCTCAGATTACGCAAAAAACCTGAGTACCTGCTAAGAGAATCTTTTAAGTTGTTATATATGTACGAGGTGTGGCTTCAAAATACCGAGTCTGACTGTATAAAATATTAAAAACAACACAATACGACTATTCTAGTGCTGGTGCCCGCTTTCTGTACTTCTTCAGTGCGTTTTCTTTTCATGGCTTTAATGGGCTGAAATCTTGTCTCTTTGAATGCAGATTCATCTTAGAAAACAGATAGAAGTAGCACAATACAAAATTTAATTGATGTAGCAGATCGCCAAGCTCTGGGTGTATGTACTAGGCTAGAAACCTCTTCAGTATAAATAGCGTAACGGACTGGAAGCAAATGCATATAAGACATATTTAGGACTCTTTACAAGGAAACTGGTCACCTTCGAGGCTTGGAGTGGTTGAGTTGACACCAAAAATATCGCCTAGATACTTAGGTATTTTTGTGGATAGCAAAGTGTCATGTAGATTAAATGTGGAGGAAAACGCAAAGAAATAATCTAATGCCTTATGCGCATGCAGAAAAAAGCTCGGTAAGAATTGGGACTATCTCCTCTACCCACACATTGGATATACATGGTGGCCATTTGGCCAATAATGCTCTCTGGTTCCCTAATATGGCGGACGGCGTGCGATAAACTGTAGTCTAACTCTCGCAGAAATATATGCCGCAACAAAAGCAACTGAATTAGCTCTGGAATCAACTCATCTTAATACTCGGACAAACATTTTCATTAAAAGAGAATATTTAAGCAATAATAGCTACTTGCGCTAACTCGAAATGAGTTCAACAGTGTAGATCCAAAATGTATAAACCCTGCGGAAATGGGCAGATCACTATTTACCGGATACCAGAACACAAACGAATAGAATGAAATGAGAGTGTCGATGAGCCCGCTAAGACAGGCATTCGCTTGCCACCATTGAGCACATCAAATAAACACCCATCACTCTTCTTTTTGGGATCGGAACTAAATGAGGAGCTAACTTTGAAAACACTGAACCTCGTACAAAACTGCCAAAATTATGCTAAGAACTTGGAATACGACAACTGCAACTTTCTTTTGTCACTGTTTAGGACAGATTGTGAAATATTAGTTGGAGTGCTGATGGGACAATGTCTTACCCCACATCATGCAGCTAAAATGGGATTAGCCCAGAGCGATGCGTGTAAAACATGCAACAAAGCGAATGCTAGGGGTACTGTGGAACACCTACTATGCCACTGTCCTGCTCTTTGAGGGACTCGACAAATGTGCCTAGGATCATGTGCCGACAAGAGGCTGAACGGCTGTTAAAACTCGCGAAGACGTGCATTATGAATTACGTAAAATATTTATAATACCTTCGACTCCAAATAAAGGGTGTTTTTTTAGAGGTTAGGTTTTCAAGTTGGCACTACTTTTTTCGTAGATGGTCTTTTTGACAGCTGTCACTTGATTTATGCTCAGTTTGGTTTGCCATTTCATAATGAATAGACTTACACCTGACCAAGCGCGTCGCACGTTCGGTGAATGGGCCCAAAACGAGATGGCCACCGATCCCGATTTCCACAAGAAAATTTTGTTCAGCGATGAAGCTCACTTTTGGTTGAATGGGTATGTCAATAAGCAAAATTGTCGCATTTGGAGTGAACATAATCCACAAGCCATTGCTGAGACGCCGTTACATCCTCAAAAAGTCACTGTTTGGTGTGCTCTATGGGCAGAGGGAATCATTGGTCCATATTTCTTTAAAAATGAAGCCTGCCATAATGTTACAGTCAATGGAGAGCGCTATAGAGCCATGATTAATGCCTTTTTCGTGCCTGAATTGGACGATGTTGATGTGGACGACCTTTGGTTCCAACAAGACGGCGCTACATGCCATACAGCCAATGCAACAATCGATTTATTGAAGGAAACTTTTGGTGAGCGCATTATCTCGCGCCGTGGACCTGTGGCGTGGCCTCCAAGATCGTGCGATATAACACTGCTAGACTATTTCTTGTGGGGCTATGTGAAGTCGCTTGTCTACGCAGATAAGCCCGAGACGATTGACGTCTTGGAAGAGAATATTCGGCGCGTTATTGCTGACATACGGCCTCAATTGCTGCAATAAGTGGTCGAAAATTGGGCCTCTCGGCTGGAATTTATTTGAGCCAGCCGCGGCGGCCACTTGTCCGAAATCATTTTTAAAATATAATGGCAAACCCTTATCTTTATAATAAAGCTAAATTCTTAAATTA